>JAPYZP010000205.1:0-30874 GCA_030522985.1 Torymus sinensis | reverse complement strand
TGGTAAAAAAAAAACCCGCAGCACATATGCACGCGCGCGCGCTCGCGAACTGCACGCAGATTCCGCTATCTCTGCGCGTTTGCAGCAGCCTCGGAGAGAGAAAGACAGAAAAAGAGAAAATCCAACTACCTCCTCCCCCGTAGGTAATGTACCTGCACACACGGACCGCTGTACCTATCTGCACACCGCTGCACGCGATGATGTGCGGCACCCGACACGGAAGAGAGAGTAGGTAGCTCTAGAAGACAACGTGAGCGCGCGGTGCGAGGACTGAAGCGCACGTAAAAATAAACGTCGGCAACACTATAAATACGATCGATGGAAATCGGAGGACGAGAAATTCCGGCTGCCGGCGAACCACAGTAGTGTTACTTAGAGCCCGTCTCCTCGCCGTCGCCCGCGCCGCGCCGTCAACGCCGACGACGTCGCGCATCTGCGGATTTTCGGACTAAGTACCTTATAGCTATGAGTAGCTGACTACTTACCTAGCTCTCTTTCGCTCGCTCGCCGCTCTACTACTTTACTACGCGTATATATCTATACGCATACGGTGTGTGTATGTGTGTGTAAACTATAGAGTTTTTTCGGAGCGATGATGTAGTTGCTCCGTTCTGCGAGCGCGCGGGACTATTGCTGAAACTTAGTAGCAGTACACACTACAGTAGCACAGTCCAGGCTGTATATTTGCAATGCCACAGCGAGATCCATTGTTTATGTTTTGCGATGACGGCGAAAAACGAGGCTTACCGGCAGATTCGCGAGTATTTGAAGAGATTTTCAAAGAATTTTATCGGATTAATCATAGGTTTTGTAATCGGTCGCGATTTTCTTTAATGAAATCAGTGTCTTAGCCAACAAAAATGCTGTTCAAGTACGTACGTTCTCGGAGCAGGCGCGTGTTTATATATGCCATACGCTTTGTTTACATTCGTGTCAAACGGTCCGATAAATGAATGAACACGATACCTAGCTACGCACGAAAAAAGTCACCTCTCACTCCTCAAAAGAGGCCTTAAATAAAAAAAAAAAAGAAGTAAAAGAGTAGGTGGCAGATGACGAGCGCCGTTGCAGATGCAGCCTTAGCCACCACGGATGCACGCCGCGGGAGAAAAATTTTGGAGCGTAGAAACGAGTTTTCCGTATACACCATGTATATAAGTACACACACGCACACCTTTACAGTTCCCCCCCTCCCCAATCCGCCCATCCAGCCAGTGTCAAACGCACACAATTGACCACGCAGGCACGAAACATGCTTATGCATATAGGTATAATCGCTCGAAAAATCCTAGCGGTTATTCATATGCCGCGAATTGTTGTTATTTTACCTTGGTGTGAGTAATGCGAGTAAAGAATCCATAAATAAAACGCGAATGGAGCACTCTTTTCCCCCGAGTGCACTTTTCGCTATAGAGCTGATGATGGTGCACTCATGATGGGCTCACGGACCGCGCCTCTCGCGACGATCAAGGCAGCGAGAAAACTGTGAATTTTACTCCAAAAACGACGCGGCTGCGGCTGCGGCGGCGAGAGAGAGAGAGAGAGAGAGAATCTAGGATGTGATTTCATCGGCGCTAGAATCGTTTTTCGAGCGCCATTTTCGGATAGAGACGTGACATTGAGGCAGAATGGCATTGGGGAAAATTGATTTTATTATAGAAAGCTTTGTTAGTAGGTATATTATAAAAAGATTATACCGATGTGATTAAGCTCTGTAAATTGTTATTGTTAATTGTGCGATTTGTAATGGCGCACTAATTTTTAATTATATCGTAAGAGATGTGGTACATAATTGTAAAGTCAAATTTTGCTCTGAAATATTCGTATTGCACGTTTTGCACATTTGGACTATTTTGAGATACCTATACCTATAGCACTTAAATTTTCTTCTGAAAAAAAAAATTAACCTGTTTTATCGATAGAGCACTACATTGCATATGCATTGTTTGTTTAGTCGGTAAATCAAAATTCATAACCTATGATATAATTCAAAACAATATTGGAAGCAAAACATTGCTTTAACAAAGACTTGTACATAGTTTTAAGAGTAAAAATGTAAGGATTAAAGGTGCGTAAGCATTTGTTATTGTTTGTTCCTTGAAATGAGATAGAAATTTTTATATTATTTTGACGACATATACTCATAAACGTCTGATGCTGAATCAAACGACCGAGATTAACTTAATCCAGATCTGACGTGGTTCGGGAAAGATATGAACGGTTTGAAGTTGCTACGATGAATTTGACAGCATTCAAGGAAATATTAGCTAGTACTGCGTCAATATGCACTATTCTACAGTTCCTAGCTGGAATGTAAATATGCTGTTTTATAGCGAACATAACCTTATACACATAGTAAATTATAAATATAAATATTTGCCTAAATCATTCTTAACAGATTGGTATGCAGGAAATTTGCCAAAAACAAATCAACTGGAGATGCATCTGGGCTAGCATTTGTCACCTGTTTTATGTCGTAAGTTAAAAATTTTTATAATAAACTTTTATCAAATTTAATCATCTATTCAACCAATTATTTTTTATAGGTGTAGTTTATGGCTATTGTATGGAATATTGATTCAAGATAGATCTGTTATAATTGTTAATACATTTGGATCGTCATTACAGTTTTTTTACACATTTACATATTATATTTATACAGTCAAGAAGAAAATAATTGTCAAACAGATGGCTCTTGCACTATCATTTGTAGGTAGTATGTACCTATATTGGTTTGTTGCAGATGATGTAGCAATGGTCACTAAAAGAATTGGATTTATAAGTTGTGCTTTAACAATTTTGTTCTTTGCTTCACCACTGACAATGCTCGTAAGTATTGGCTAAATGTAGCTTTCTTATTTATACAATTATTCTACAAGTTTCAAGTTCTTATCTTTATGTAAGAATTAAGATAACATATTTACATAATAACTTGTTTTTAAACTTGACTAACAAGTACTTCTTTTTATATTTTATGATAATAGTAGTTTATCATTATGTAATATTGATAAAATAATTAAAAAAAAATTACTGCCAATACATTGGCACTTAGCTTCCTCAAACTAATGTATTCTTTTTTTTTTATTTCTCATGACAATATTTAACTGTATCATACCAATTTTCTCTATGAATATTCGCGATAAAACTAATACATGTTTGAAATGTAAATATACTGTCTTTTCTGATGCCCATATTGCCCATATAATATATCTACGCGCGCGCGCGCATGTGTGTGTGTGAGGGAAGAGGCGGGAATGTATGTACGAACAAAAAAAACAATTTTTTTCTCAAACACATTGAAGATATTCTCTGGAAATTTTAACCAAATATTGTCTTCAATTAGTGTATTAAGTGATTGAAATTTTAAATCGATAAATCAAATATTTTTTGAGAAATTAATTAAGGAATTATGAGCACATTTTCCTTAATAGCAAATGACAGATTGAAGATAATTCAAAAATTAAAAAAAGAAAATGTAGGTAATTTAATGATCTTACAATAAAGGTTTATTATAATAAGTAATAATGGCTGTAAGATACAAACAAATAAAAAAAAAATAAAAATTCATCAATTAGGGTACCGAGTTTTTTCCTCGAGAATGAAGGAGCCTCGGCCGACGAAAATCAGCCGAATTGTTCTCGAAATATAGCGAGTTCACACAGACACATTATCTTCATCTGTTTTTCAGAAAAAATTGTTTTATAGAATAAGTATCGTTTTCGTTGTCGCACGATACCAAGAGTAAACATCAACCAATCGTTCTGTAATCTGGCAGAGACATTATATCTTTTTTATATCTTCATAAATATAGCTCATTGCCTACAGAATCGTACTATTACGACCAAAGATTTGATTTATCGATTTAAAATTTTAACCACTTATTACCACTCATTGGGCGTAAGTATTCCGAAATGCGAATACTCGGGTACGGAGTTTCAGAACATGGTGTTAAATTATGAAGCGTTCCGAAATGTGTAACCACGTTCATGAAAATAGACCTACCCTATAAATATTGTTCTACCCAAATAAGGATAAGGCTTGATTCCGACATTTATTTTTTATTAATTTCGGAACGTTCCGAAACCTCATACCATCGGACGCATAATTTTGAAGCGTTTCCGAATGTCGTACACTCGTACCAGATCGTACCGCAGTTTCGACATTTCGGAATACTTATGCCCATTTATCTTCCTTTGGTTTTGAGAAAAAAATTGTTACTTTTTGTTAGTACATACATCCCCCCTCCACCGACCCCACCGTCACACACACACACGCGCGCGCGCGCGTATATTATATGGGCATAAAACAGTATATTTTTACATTTCAAACGTGTATTTTCAACAAAAGTATAAGTATTAGTTATAACGCGAATATTCATAAAGAAAATTTGGTATGATACTATTAATTATTGTCATGAAAAATTAAAAAAAATGTATTGGCAGCAGTCTTTTAATATAATAATTATTATTATTTGACAATTTTATTGATTTAACCAGCAATTTAATAAATTGCATTTTTCATTTATTTTTTAAAATAAGTTATCGTAACTAATTTCCAAGTTATTTGATAAAAAGCACCTAAAAATATTAATAAAAAATTAAGGCAAATTTTAGTAATACTTTCGAATTATATTTATGGGGGGCCATATAGCTGTATCATTACCGACCGAGCAATTGACACAGACTCAAGTTTTCTCAAGTTTATTAAAAATAAAATACGTAAAATCACAAAAAATCCAAAGAACACTTCGCTGCGGTTTTGAACGTCTATCACTTAGTAAAAGTTTGAAGTCGAAATATCAAGTGATTTTTGTAAAAACTTTGAACGAAACCGAATTTTGTTTTGTTCAAAGTTTTTGCAAAAACCACTTAATATTTCGACTTCAAACTTTTACTCGGTGATAAAACGTTCAAAACCGCAGCGAAGTGCGGTTAATAAGCTTCAAACTGTGTCAATTGATCGGTCAGTAATGATACAGCTATGGCACCCCCTTAACTTTAATTAAAATTTTAGGTATCAATTTAAAATAATTTTTTCATCAAATTTTTTTTTTTTTCTTTTAATTTTTAATTTTAATTATTTTATTTATTTTTTCTACCTATTGTTACTTTCATATTTTAAAATTTCTATAATATAGAAATATAATTTTTAATAATAATAAACTATTTTTTAGGCTCATGTGTTAAGGGTAAAAAGTGCTGAGAGTTTGCCATTTCCAGTAATAATGGCATCTTTTGTTACATCTTGTCAATGGTTTTTGTATGGATGGCTGATTGACGATGGTTTTATACAAACACCTAATATCCTGGGCTCCCTCCTAAGTGCATTTCAACTGGCGCTATTTGTAATGTTCCCTAGTAAAAAATTGAGCGATCAAGAACTTTTGATATAATATTTGTGAAAAAAGAGATATTTTCAAAGAGTATTTTATTTTAAGAGAAACTTATGAATTTTGAAGACTTGCAAGATTTCAGGGTATGTTATCTTGCAACTTTGTGATGTCTAGTGATTAAGAAATGATAACTATTTGTACATATGAATGTGTAAATGCCAAATATAGTATATTACTCACCTTATAGAGTGTAAAAGTAAAGAATTTCCCAGATCAAAGGTAAATTGTCACCCAAGCAAAAGGCGAGGATGATAAATATGCGGTCTGAGGCATTCTTTATTTTCTCCCGTGGTGCGTATACTATTTTTTTGCCTAGCAAAACTGGTACTTTCGGCCCGTGCAGGCAAAAAAATAATTAATTCTAAATTGTATTATTAAATAAACACATATTCTATATATGATGAACGATACGATTTGTTTTTCATTCGAAAAGATACAAATAAATCCTGCATTATATCACTACTATTTTAAAATATAGATTTTGCATATTTTGCTATTATTTCGTCTACGCTTTGAATTTTAGCTTTCTATATATATATATACACGCACTCTATTTTTAGCGTTGACGTTTCTGACGTCAAAGAAACTGTGCGTGCATAGTGCGAGCGCGAAGTCTGTGAGAGTGCGAGAGCGATTGTTACGACAAGCCCAATCGGTAATTCAGGCGCGATTTCGCGCGGATTATCTGCGTCGTGTGTGTATATGTGTATTATGAGCCAGACGGGGATATTTTTTTGTGCTGCACCGCGCCGGAATGCATAACCGCGCGAGGAAGTAAGCGCGATAGTTCTCTCCTTCATGTCGTCCACGTGGGGAGAGCACAGGAGAGGGTTGTTATCGCCGTCGCTTCTAGGAATTGGGCAATTTCCTCTTGGTTCCTAACCTCGATTGTTGAGTTGTCCCCCCCTCAATTTTGGCCGTTCAACGCTCCAAGTATACATGTATATTGTTATTGCAAAAGTTCTACAATTGCGCCGCACTCGCCAAGATGCTCGAGGGTCTCGTTGCCTGGGTGCTGAACAATTACCTGGGCAAGTACGTGGAGAACCTCAACACAGATCAGCTAAGCATCGCACTCTTGTCAGGTACAAAGTACAGTGTTTATTAAGTGGTCTGAGTGACGTACTCTGCAATCAACGTTATATCTGTGTGTTTTGATCTCATTGCATTAACTTCTTCAATTGGTATTCATTCATATATGACTCAATCATATGTAGTAAGAGCATTTGCTTCACTTGTTAAAGATATGTCATACAACATTTTTAGAATCACTGAGTAATTCTATGTTTTTGTACTCATAATATTTTTCTAGTATATGTAAAACTCTACTGATGACATTCTTAATAGTATATTCAAACTTTTCAATATAGAACTATATAACAAAGAAAATGTTGAGATGTATAGAAACAAATTCATATATATATCCATTTCTTTTCTCTAATTTTGTTAGAATCAAGCGATTGCACAATGTTATCAATACAGTATTACTTGATGCAAACAAAATATATATTATTCACATTGTTTGGAAAACATTGCTCACAATATTAATAATAGAAGCAATACAATTACAAAGACTTTACATAAGGAGATTTATTAATCATTTATGTACATTCCAATATTTTTTTATGTAATATAACTATAGTTCCAGATTTTTTTATTAAAAAATCATTTATATCATCAATTTATTTGAAATAATATAAAAGAAAAGTTATTATTTTTTATTTACCTCACAAAAATATATTAAGAAATTTAAGGGCATATTAAATTAGTGCACCAATCAACAAATTGCTGTGAACATAAATCATACTTACTCAATATTTGTTAAACTAAAATAAGAATGATGACTTGAAGGAAATATTAATAATACCTATTGAATATTAATGATTTCAGGGGCAGTTGAACTTGAAAATTTACCTTTAAAACGTGAAGCTCTAAGACACATTGGCTTACCTGTTGAAATTAAAGCTGGATTTATTGGAAAAGTTAGATTACAAGTTCCTGTTACACAATTTAGAACAGCATCATGGGTGATAGCTATAGAACAACTTTACTTGGTTGCTGGACCTATAAATTTAGAAGAGGTAATTTTGTGTTACATAAACTCAGATATAGTTCTTATGTAAAACAATGCATTTTTTTAACGAATCAATTTTATAGTACGACAGCGAAGTGGAGGAACATGCAATTGTTGATTACAAATTGAGTCGCCTAGAATCAATAGAAGCTAGGTGGCGTGCAGAATCAGAACAAGGTCCTGGCTATTATGCAGCTAGTTATAGTACGTGGGTAACTTACGGTACCTCTCTAGTCACAAATATTATAGAAAATTTACAACTCAATATAAAAGATGTACATTTACGCTATGAGGATCCAGTAACACTTGCTGATGGTTAGTAAAATGTGTTCTTTTTTTATAATTAAATTATCATGTTATCTATTTTACGATAAATTTTATATAAATTATATATTATATATATTTAATAAATTATATATTATTTTTAAAGGAACTGGGATAGCATTTGGTATAACAATAGGTGGTTTAACAGCTCAAAGCTGTGATGCTAGTTGGGTTCCTGGTTCAACATCATGGAACCTAAGCGATGCCTCTTTTAAATTAATGGAGTTAGATGGCCTTTCTGTATACTGGGATCTAATTAAAAAAGAACACATGTTTCATGAATTGAATCTTGCAGATTTAGCAGTAATTAATTGATACTTAATAATTATTAGAAATTTTTTTCTTGTTTTACTGCATCAAATAACATTTTTAGGTTGCTATGAGTGCATCAAAGAAGCAGAATAAAAATTATATACTTTCACCAGTCAGTGCCAAAGCCCATGTTAAGAGAGACAGATCAGAAAGACCCTTACGCTCGGCAAATAAACCAAGAATTGTAGTGGATTTGTCATTAGACCAAGTACCACTATCTATTACAGATGTACGTTTTCAATATTATAATTTTAATTAATTTTAATAAATATTGCAATTTTTTTATCAAAAGTAATAAACGAATATGTTATACCTTTAGGTACAATACGAACAAATGGTAAAATGTATCAAAGGTTTGGACGAAATCGACAGACAACGACGACAAAGACGATGTAGACCAAATTTACCGGTTCGCGAAGCTCCGAAACAATGGTGGAGGTACGCAGCGCGTTGTTACATCGGTAGACACGCGCTTGCTCCGAAAAAGACATGGGAAGATATTCTCGAGATCGGACGAAACAACGTTAAATATGTCGAAGCAAGTGCAAAATTACTCGCGAATCCCACTACAACTCTACCATCAGACATCAAGAAGTTAAAAGATCAAATGGAAATCGACCACACTTTTGACGAACTAAGAATCCTTCGAGAATTGGGTACATCAAACATCCGCCAACAATATTTCAACCACTTTAGAATAAATAATTAACAAATAAAACTAAACCATTATTACAGCGATGGCAAAAGTGAGGCCACCAAAACCGACGCAACCAGCAAGTGCAACGACACCTCCACAGGCCCAGGGGATGCTGCTCCAATGGTTTCCGCAGTGGTGGGGCTGGTACTCGTCCAAGCCGCCAACTAGTACTAACGGGAATTCGCCCACCAATGGCTCCTCGACTTTCGACGGAGAACTGCTGGACGTGCTGGCTGATACAATCGACGACGATACTCTGTTGAGGCGGGATACCGTCTTTGGTCTGTTCAACTTTCAACTGTCCAAGGGCGCTGTATCGCTGTGTACCGTATCGAAATCTGAACCAGGTTAGACATTGCATAATCAGCTTTTTTCTTTTTCTTTTTTTTTACGGAATTATTACAAAGTTATATATGATGTTTTCTATTAACTACAGGTAAAATCAGTGAAACGAAAACAGTGATGGAACTGCAGTTCGAGCGGGTGCACCTGAGCTACGAGTCACGTCCGCGCTCTGGCTCGCACAAGTTCTCCATCAGCCTGGGCGCACTCTACCTGCACGACCACTTTACCGAGAACTCGAGTTTTCCCATCCTAATCCAGTCTCAAACAATCGGCCCGGGCGGCTCCTCCTCACGGCTACGCAGTTCCTCCGACAAACTTAACGCTCAGCTACCCCAATCGCTCTTCGAACTCGTCTATGAGAAACGACCGCTACATCTAAGTGTCGACCACTCGCTTCAGGTGAACTCGCGTTCACTCGACGTAGTCTACAATCCACTGGCCATGCGTTGGCTCGTCGACTTCGTCTGTGAGCCCCACAGGACGGACGCCACAAACAACCAGCGTCTACAAGCGATGAAACGACGCACGCGTCGGCAGCTCATGAAGAACTGGGAGCAGATACTCGAAGGCGACTCGGTTTATCGCTCCTCCTGGGACCTGCAGCTGAACATCTGCGCTCCTCAGATTCTCCTCGTGGAGAAGTTCACCGACACTAATGCAGCTGTCGTGGTTGTTGATTTTGGACGATTACACCTTTCTAACAGCATTGATACGGCTACCGCGACGCTGAACGCGAGGAACCTCATGTCGCCGACGAGTGAGATCGGGAAGATGGAGATCGACGATGACGACGATAACGACGAGGACGAGCGTTTCGAGACGCCTTGCTCGACGCCACCCGGTAGTCAGGAGAACGGCTCTGTACAGGATCTACAGCAGGGATTGTCAGAGGCAGCTTTGCACAAGAAATTGTACGACCATTATACCGTCGACCTGTCGGATCTACAGGTACTAGTGGGAAAAGTGAAAGACAATTGGAAGCACGCGAGGACGAGAGGCATGTCTAGTCTGCATGTTCTGGAGCGGTTCAACATATCACTGCAAATCGAGAGGCGAGTCGTTACTACTACCGATCCGCACTTTCCCTCGGTCACGGTATCCGGAAACTTGCCCAGACTCGTGGTTCACGTGAACGAGCAAAAGGTCGAGTCTATCAGGTCAATGTATCACTTGCTGTGGAGCCTGTCGAGCAATTCGCCGATCTCTGCCAAGACCAACGGCGTGTACGCGCGAGAGGAGCCCGAGAGCCCGAAGAGGGAGGACAGCATCGACAAGACAATGAACCACGCCATGATGATACAGTTTATCATCGACCAAATGACGTTCGAATTACAGTCGAGGGGTAGGAGCGTGGCTGAGCTTCAGGTAAGAAAGAAAACATTGCTATAACATGAATAATGAATGAAAGGCCGTAGGATGCGATAAACGAACGATTATTCGTAGGTTTCAGGAGTACGAGCGGCCTTGAGCAAACGGCCAGCAGACCTGAGCGCCTCGCTATCCGTCCACGGTCTCCTTCTCGTCGACGCCCTTCAAGAATTTGGCCCGGACTTTGAGCTCCTAGTTGCCAGCCACAAGCACGTCGGCATGGATAGTGTGTCCGGCAGTCTGCGCGACTCCGAGCCTACTTCACCGGTGTCACCCGTATCCCCAGGATCGCCCGATCCCAATCTACCTCGACGTCTCACTTCCCCTGTCGCTCTAACGCACGCTCTGTCCACTCTCGCGCACCACGACGCCAAAAGCCCGACCACTGCGATGGAGCCGCTCGATTCCGAGGCGCTGATTGTCGTTGAGATTATGTTTGTCGACGAGCCGCTCGAGAGCCTCAGGGTGGCCAATATACAGTTCAATAATCTCGACATAATAGCGAATCAGGAGACGATCGTGGAGCTCATGGGATTTGCGAGACGACTGTTCCCACCGAAGAAGAGCAAGTCGCGCAAGATGGAGCGGTACGAGTCCCTGACGAGCTTGACGGCGGAAGGTAAAGCGACGAGGACGGAGATTACCTTTGATTTTCACCGATTGAATGTGCTACTGTTGCGAGCTGTCATGCAGGATAGCCAATTGGTAAGTGATTGTTTGTCAAACTGGCGCTACATTGCTAGGGGAAGTTCATTTTGCTAATCAAGGAAAATATTGGAATTTTGCAGGTAGGACAAAAGATCGCGACGGCAACGATGTCGGATGCGCGCATCCAGGCGACCCTATCAGCGAACAACTCCATCTCCGGCTCCCTCGGTGGTCTGCAGATCCTCGACCAAACCCTCATCGGCAAGACCCATCAGCGGATAATCAGCGTAGGTCGCGATCCCCTGGCCGAGCCAACAACTGCGCAAAACCACGCGGCTTCGCATCTCGTGTCCACCACCGATCAAGCTGAGGCTTTTCGCTTCCTGGCTAACCGCAGCTGTAGACAGAACCTGGAAGTCGACTCCTCGGAGACGCTCGTCGAAATCAGCGTGCGCATTGGCAGTGTCTGGTACACCCATGCTCCTCACCTGATCTCTGAGCTGCGCTCCTGCGCCGATGAGTTCAAACAGTACCTCAGCAACGTCGCCAGGCAAATTGGCGCTGCAGCCACGGACATGGCTATGGGGCTGGTCAACGCTGAAGACTGGAGCGTGCCTCAGCGCAAGAGGCTGCCGAGTTTCTCGATGGACGGCAACGAACCTTCGCAGAATCTACTACTAAAGTTAGATCTCGTGCTGGACAGTCCCGTGCTCGTGATACCGAGGTCCAGCCAGAGCGCGCAAGTATTTGTCGCCCATCTGGGCACGATGTCACTCCAGCACGAGCCACCGCTGTACGGCTCGAGTAAGCAGAAGATCAATCTCGAGGTTAAGGATATGAATATCCATTCGCTGGACGTTTCTACGAAAATTAACCAGGTATATGGCTTGAATGTCCACAGTTTTGTTGATTGTCATTATTCTCATTCTCGTTTATTCACAGACGAGCCAAAGCAATTTACCATTGCGAGCTGAGGACGTGTACTCGTGTAAAGAAAACAGCAAGCCCGTTTTGCATGATACTCTATTGAAAGTAACCCTGGAGCGAGATATAGGAAGTCGATGCCAGAGTCCGGGCTTTCCGCTTGAGATCGAAACTGCGCGGGGAACTGTGGAAGTACGCGGAGTAGTCGTTACTCCATTGAAGGTGTCTCTGTCGCGCGGTCAGTACGAGCAACTCCTGGACACGGTTCACAGGTTGTTCTCGGTGCCTACAGCGGCTGCTGAAAAGATTGTTCCTAAACAGAAGCCCATCGCCAAAGCAGCTGCGGCTGCTGCTGCTGCGGCGGCGTATGCTAGTCATAAGTAAGATTACGAAACTTATCAGTATATTTTTCTAATAATAAAAACCATTCGCTTGATCGTCATAAAATTATTTATTTCCTTTTATTCAGCAACGTCGATAGAAGCTTTTATTCGGACAAATTCGATCTACCCATCAAGGTGTTATTCGAATTGCCTGCTCTGAGCATCGAATTGAAACAGGAAGGCAGGCTCGAGCAACCACTGGTTGAACTTTCCATGCGAGATTTATGCGCCAAGTATGAGAAGCTGCAACGAGGCGAAGCCACAACTCAGGTTTCCCTCCGATCCTTGCTCATGGAAGATCTACTCTGCCCCGTGGGCTCACGTCACCGTTACATGATGCAGTCTTCTGCTCCTTCTAGAGCTCGATTATTAGCAGGTAACCCATAAGAATTTTCATTGATCATTATAAAACTGACCTACACATTCGAAAAAACGTAAAAATGTTATCAATTCTTCTCTCCGATAGGAGTCTCGCGATCCTGCCCTGACCTCGTCTACAACCGGCTGTTCCGTGGCTCGGCAGCTCGAGGCAGTCTTCCCGACCGTCTCGAGACTGACACTCTCTACGGTGCTGTACCACCGCACTGGCGCTCACACAAGCCGGTCTCCCTCGCGGACACTCCCAATACTCCGCCTCCTTCTCCTGGCGCTATCACCGCCGAGGAGAACCTTGTGCTCATCAGCATCACAATGACCGAGCCCGAACGCGACAGTACGCAACAGGTGCGCCGCAAGACTGTCAGCGTCGATTTTAACTGTCTCGATCTCATCGTCAGCGTCGAGTCGTGGATGGTCGTGCTCGACTGCTTGGGTATTGGTTCGCCTAGCCCAGACCTCGTGTCCGACTCTACCAAAGCGCCGCCCTCACTCGTCGAAGACGAGGTGGATAACAGCACCGAGTTGCCCGTGCACTCGGAAACTGAAATCGAGATCAATTCTTTGACGCTGGTGCTCACGCAGCCCGAACGGGAAATCGCCAGGGCGAATATATCTAACGCTAATATGCACATCGTGAAGAACGACGGAGCGACCAAGGTGTCGGGATCGTTGGGATCGATGTCGCTGCTCGATCTTACGCCGCACGGACGATTCTATCGGGAGAGATTCTTATCGTCTGGCAGAAAAGCTTTGAATTTCCAGTACTCAAGCTACGCGGATTCAGGTAAACGGCTCTACGATGCCCAGCTGAAGCTACAAATGTCGGCAGTGCACTACGTGCACACGCAGCGTTTCATCGCGGAGCTGCAAGCCTTCTTCGCTCACTTTTCCCAGCTACGCACCGTCATGGCGAATCTACGAGCTGGTGGCAGCGCTGTGATCAACGTCAACAAGCGCAGTACCCGTCTGTCTTTGGAGCTACACGCCGGTGCGCCGGTGATTCTGTTGCCAGTGAGCTCGAGGTCCGAGGAGATGGTACTATTGAACCTTGGCGAACTCTCCGCGCACAATACCTTCGTCCATTCGAGCCTCGTGCCCGAGTGTCTATTGGACACGATGCATCTCGAGTTGATCAATATGGACGTGTACGCGGCCAAAAGGCTGACCAGTAACGGCGACACGAGGAACGGCGACGATGATTGTTTATCTGTCGGCGGTTTCATTGTGAAAAAGACAGGACCGTCGTTGCTTACGGAAAAGTGCCACTTGAAACTTAGGGTGGAGAGAAATCTGGACCAGTACCTGAGTAGAGAGATACCAGATCTAAGCATTCACGGTACACTGTCGACGATGGACTGTGCTTTGGATCCCTCGCAGTATATGCTGATACGCGGGTTGCTGTCCTACAACATCGGCGAGAATCTGGACGATCTGCGCGCGTTCATGCGCGACACTGTCGAGTCGTCTATGCAGATGTCGGACCTAGACGGAAAAGCCTGGACGTCAACTTACGTCAACCTCGAGCTCGTCAACGTCACTTTGAAGCTACATCCGCACCATGGCATCGCCGCTCTTGCCTGCGTCAATTTCATCAAATCCAGGCTCATCCTTGACTCATTGAGCGACGGCTCTCAAGACGTCGACCTCGTGTCCCGAGAGATCTTGGTAACGGACACGAGATTCCAGGACGAGCCTGTGAACCGCAGATCTAACGTGTTCACGAGCATCTTACAACCGCTCAGAGAGAGCTCGACGTTGGAGGACCGCGTGCAAGCCGAGGTACATCATCGCAAGCGCAAGAATTGTGCTGCCACGACGATTTTACTGCACAGTATGAGGCTGACCGCAATTTTGGACTGGTGGGAGGCCGTGAGGGACTTCCTGGTGCTCAACTCGCCGGAACCCGATCCGGTGAACCTCGGCGTTATTCCCGTACCAGCTTCGCACGAGAGTAATGCCGAGAACGTGGCACTGCCGTTCGAGCTGAAGCTGAATATTACGGACTCGGAGCTGGTGCTCGTGGAGGATACGTCCATGTGGGACACCAACGCGGTGATACTAAAGAGCACCGCTGTGCTGTCGTACAAGTCTAATCCGCAGAAAGGCGAGAAACCAATGAGCTGCAATCTGGCGCATTGCGAGCTGTTCTCTTGTATCCTGGGCCTAGGTACGTAATAGAACTTCACACTTATAATACTGTTACAGTTATTTGTCAAAATGTCGTTACGCTCATTGTATTTGATATTTATAATTTTTCAGAGGAGGAAACTGCTCTATCCATCATCGACCCAGTAGGTGCCAGTCTCGAGCTGACGAAGGAAAAGTGCTTAGAGATTCATCTACAACCATTGAGCGTGAGGCTGAGTTACCATGACGTTAACATGTTCTCGCGGATGCTGAGCTCGCTGCCCAAACAAACTTTACTCGCGAGGCAGAAACTGTCGGTGGACGGAGGACCGCCCGCCAACGCCAAGAGCCACGTGCTCAAACTGTCGGCGCTGGGATTCGCCGAGATCGACTGTGAGACCGCGCTGGACAAGTGTAACGGGCATTTGGACGACGCTGCGCTCTGGTTGACGCAAAATGCTGTGCCGAACACCGAGAAGGATCCGAATAATGACGAGTTCCCGCTGAGGGTGGGTAGAACGATACTTTTTGGTTAAAAATTGACAGGGTGTCTCTGATATTAATAATATTTGAACTACTTGCAGGTTGTCATGCTGGAGACCTCATGCCTGAAGATCTGCATAATTGATGACTGTAGAGACGCGGACGTACCTCTGCTGGAACTAACCCTCATCGACCTTTCGTTGAAACAAGAGTACAATGGGCCTGGTGACGTATCTGCCACTTTCGGCGTTGACTACTACAATCGCGTTCTAAGCGGCTGGGAACCGTTTGTCGAACAGTGGCGCGCTGCCATGCAGTGGGAGCAAACACTTTCGAGCTCGCTTAGCTCCAAACGGTTCCGGATACGCGTGGATTCGCAAGATCTGGTTAATGTGAATGTCACGTCGACTTTCGTCGAACTCGTTACCCTCGTCAAGGAGAACTGGACGCAGGATTATTATTTGCTCAGCGATATGACTAAAGGTACGTCGTTATGAGAGTTAAGCGGAATAATAATAAAGATATGGGAAAGTTATGAAAGAATGTTATATTGCAGGTAATAATAAGAACTACAGGCGAAGATCGCCTTTCGTTCCTTTTGCCCTGAAGAACGAGACTGGCTCTAAGATTTGGTTCAAGACACTGATCGCTACGGCCGAGGATGACAAAATCGTCGATAGGGAGTTTTTGCGGAAAAACGCTCTTAAAAGAGACGAGACGTGGCTGGAAGTTCCTATAGGCGACACGATACCGTTTACCTTTGAGAACAGAGGAAAGCTGAGACATCACTCGACGCATATAGCCAGAAGGCACCAAGTGGCAGTTGTTGTGGATGGCTGGAAAGTTGTGGATCCTGTGACTGTCGATAGGGTGGGCATTTATTTTCGACACGCTCATGTTGATTTCAAGGGTTCCGAGGTAATTTTGTACCTTTTAAGTAGAGAAGAATAGTTAAATGTTATTTTCTTTAAAATTTGGATTAAATTTTTTAGATGATTTCAACAAAAGCCAGAATCGTATTTAACGTGGAGTTGGAGGGATCGGCAAGGAAATTAGTTACTGTTAGATCGGCTCTACAAGTTGTTAACAAGCTGAGCTATAACATCGATCTGAAATTGGAAAAATCTTTGAGCTATTATGGTTGTAAGTATTTAAACATAACATAAGTGTACAAATACATTTACAATATCCGTATAATTTAAAATAAATAAATAAAAATAAATAATTTGGTACAATCTCACATAGATGGTAATTTATATGTATCTTTTAGATTCTCCAACTTACACTTCTACTATTGGTGGTAGAGTCTTGCAAGTACCAGCCCAATCAAAAATTTCAGTACCATTAACTCACACAGATGTGCAAATGTACCTCAAACCGGTACACCCCAATGGCCCATACCAATATTGCATGGAAGCCATTGACTGGACGACAGTGAAAAAGTTATCGGAAGTCGTCGAAATACAAACTACCAGCAAAACGAATCAGCAAAATCTGTTTAGGATGTGTGTGGCTGTAAGAAGGGATAATTATCCGGCAGATACAACGCAAACTTTACCCGGACATACGATATCAATTCTTGCCCCTATGACAGTAACAAATCTTTTGCCACACGAACTGCATTACACGGCTGGAGTGGAAAGCGGTCGAATCTTGCCAGGCGAATCGTCCGATCTTCACAGTCCGAGCGTCAATGATCAGTTAGAGATAACGATACAACTCGAAGGATATCCAGGCGCGGGGACTGTATGTATCTTTACTTTTTAAATTTGTATGTAATACATAGGATGTACCGATGAAGTAAAAAATCCTATTATAATCAATTGATTACAGCTGATCCTGCCACAAAATAGCGGCTCGTTCACCGGCAGAATGCGTCTCTCCGATACGTTGGGACGCATTCTCTTCATCCACGCTACAGTCATAGTAGAGAAAGGATCCGCAGTCCGAATAAACATAACGGCACCCTATTGGATTATCAACAAAACTGGTTTACCACTGGTTTTCAAGCAGGAAGGAGGAAACACTGATTTCGCTGGTCAATTTGAGGAGCACGAAAAAGCTCGAATGGTAGCCCCGCTATTGTTTTCTTTCAATGACGAGGAAATGAGTGGTACACTCGCCGTGCGCGTTGGAACTGGTGTACATCCAAACGGCATCCCCCAATGGTGTCAGCATTTTCACCTACAACCTGGTGTTCAGGTACAGAAGCCTTCATTAATTTGCAGAGCTTATTAAATTATTACTAATGAATACGTATACTAATGAATAACTGATTACATTTAGGTACATCGGCTGAGGGTGACATTGCGCGATGGCAGGCCGGATATCGTTTATTTAATTGGCATAACTACCAGATCTGCTAGAGGCAGATATCGTGCGACTACAGTTGTTACGCTATCCCCAAGATATCAATTGCACAATAAATCGTCATGCACTCTGGAACTTGCTCAAAAATGTTTTACAACTACTGTTGTAAGTAAATCTAACGTGTTTTATTGTTTACGTTGTAAATAAATATTTTCATATTGTTTATAATTTTTTGCGATAGACTCATCCTGATGCACAAGCAACTTACATTACGGCAATGCCAGACTGTCACATGGCTTTCCACTGGCCACGTCTGGATAAGGATCAATTGCTCTGCGTTCGCATTGTTAATGTTCCACACTGCACATGGTCCGGTGGAATAATGCTCCATGGAAATCACTCGCTTACAATCAACGTTAGAGATACATCTGGGCAGATGTATTTCCTGCGAGTCGACGTTGTTTTACAGGAAAGCACGTATTTCATCGTATTCACTGACGCGGACACGATGCCACCACCTATTAGAGTCGATAACTTTTCTGAAGTTCCTTTAATAATCAATCAGGTATTTCTAGTTCTGTTTTAGTGTTTCCAAACATATAAAGTATTCAAATGTTGATGAAATTGTTTTCTTTTACAGACGTCAGTACCTGACAGTTTGCAATGGACAGTGCGACCACATTGTTCAGTTCCTTTCGCTCTCGATGAGCCAACTCTACCAGCTGGTCTGGTGGTTACAGCGCCGGGTGGCGTAACAGCCTCATATGACTTAAATATTCTTGGTGAATGTAGAGGATTGACCTATGAAAACTTTATCTACATTGCATTTACAGGTATATTTTTACTACTTTTATAGTAAAAAAAAAAACAAAAAAAACAAGTGAATAAATGCAACGTAATATTATATTTTTAGGAACATTTAAAGCGGATGGTGATCTTGGAACTGGAGAAAGCGGTTTAGATCCGCTAGACGTTGAAACCCAAAGATTAGTTTTAGAAGCAGGACCGGGTGGTTGGGTCGCATTACGGAGAAAACAATATGGTGCAAGATCCCAGTTATGGAGGATGACTGGAGAAGGACAGTTGCAACACGAAGGTTTGTATGATATTGGCTGTAAACAATAATTTTGTGACTTGTGAAAAAATTAATCAATAAAAATATTTATATGTATATTCATACACCTTATTAATTTTGAAAACATTGATATGAAGGTTCTAGTCCACCGCGTGACAAGCACAGTCGAACACCCGACACAGTTTTGGTTCTCGATATCGCTGGCACAGCGCCACAACCTTTTACATACTGTCCCTTGGCTTTGAGGAGGCCAGATTCAAGAAGGAGATCCACGCAGACCTGGCGCTTCACCGACGACGGTCGACTCTGTTGCGCGCACGCTAATATGTGCGTGCAATCAAAAGATGGTTTCATGGGGCTCCAGGAAGGTACGTTACCGCAAATTTATAACTTATCCCGGCGAGAGCATTTTTATGGCATGCGATTTTCATTTACATTATTTTTATCATTATCGTAATTTTGCGCTTAATGTACAATGTTGTAAGTAATATCAAAAGTTTTGAGTTTGGATTTGGAGTCCATTGAAGCATCAGTAATTTTAGAGAACAATTTTGTACTATTCTTGGATATCTTTTTTATTAATCGTCATTAGCTTGGTAATGAATTCTTTTGTAATAAAAATAAAATTCACTATAACACTTTATTTTCATTTACTGATGCAATTATTCTAATATTATTGTAATATAATAATTTGACAATGAATGAATGCTTGCTTTTATTTTCATTGCGTTTCCTTTTCATATTTACCCTATTATTTTACACGTAAAAAAATTAAAAGCATTTTCGTTCCTAGTACTGATACTTAATTTAGTTTTAAATTTCATGTTTTTTTCTATTTATTTATTTATTTATTTTTTTCATACCTCATGTACATTTTGTATTTGTCTCATTGTTATCCTTCGTCTCAATTATACTGTCGCCGATTCTGTAAATAAAAATTTTTGATGATGAAATCTAAAATCGCTGTCCAATGTTACAGGCGGCAGGGTCGCCCGTTGGCAAATGTGTACGTATAATATTTACGGAATTTACGGCGCGCTCGTGCCGTATCATGTCTATTTTTTATTCCTCTAATCGTTAAAAAAACTAATCGTCTAAACGTCACGTACTAATTCTTTGTAAATTTATGTCTCTCCACGTATCACATTTATTGCACATTTCTCATTTACCAACACGAGATTTTTGGAATGTTTACTACAGTACACATGTATGTAAATATTGTTACAGTTATTAACTTGCTTTATAATTATACTTGTAGATATAGTTTAAAATTGTTTATATTTATTACTGCATACGTTATTATCGCATATTTATATTAAGTTCCAGATAGCAATAATAATAATCCAATTATAGTTGTTGGATATTATTATTCCCAAACAGCTTCTATGCAAAACTATACAATTTTGATAAAAGCACAGTTGTCAACTGCATGTTAAATTATTTGCTAGGGGTTATTAAATTTTTTATTCCATTTATCTACAATATATTTTAGAACTTTCATATTTAGAAAGTGGATTTATTGACAAACTTCAAGTGCTGGTTTTGTCTGAATAGTGTAGCTGTAATCTTGAAAACTTTACTTCATTCAAGAGTTTGAACCCTTAGTTATGTAACGTAGTAGAACTAAATAAAAATTATTACTAAATTAAAAAAATTAAAAAATTTAATTCTCTTGTAAACAACTGCAAGTTTGCATTCATACTGTGCTATACCTATGCAATTTTCAAAGGTGTTTTTCTTATTCATTAATTTTGAATATCAACTTAAGTAATTAGCTTTCTTGATAACACATTTTATTTACTATATGTAAAAAGGACTGACTAAAAAGGTATTACTCTATTATACTAATTTAACTTTAAAAAAAAAAATTAAAAATAAAATAATTTTTTTGCTACCTGGATTACAGTTTAAATTTGCAACAAACACACAATAAATACACATAACAGCGTTCTACTACCTAATTATTCGTTTAACACGCAAAAACACATCGATTGTAGGGAGCGAAGCCGTTCTAGGCCCGCAGACTCACTGCAATCCTCCACCCGTCGAGCAACGAGTGGGCAGACAACGACTTCGACCTGGTTCCGGCTACTTGTCAGTCCGAGTTACCACCGACGGACCGACCAGAGTATTGCAAGTCTTAGACATCAAAGAAAGGGTAAGTTTTCTTACTCTCGCCCATCATAAATATATATACTTGAAACTTGTGCGCATTGTAATCCTCGATCATTCTCCAACCAGAAAAAGACGTTCGCCTTGCTCGAGGAGCGCGACTGGTCAAACATCTCCGTCACCCAGCGACCAACACAGATCCAGGCGGACGTGCATAATGTGGACGCGCGCGAGCTCCATCTCAGCGTTGATTTGCCCGCCGGCCTTGGTTTATCGATTGTATCAAGTCGACCAGCCGAGGAGCTTGTATTCTCGCGGTTTGCTGGTATCACCCTCGACTTTGTCGACACGCCTGCGAGCAAGAGCCTGGACCTGAGCGTCCATGACGTGCAGATCGACAATCAGCTGTTCGAGACGCAATGCACCTCGTTCCTCTACATATCAAGGTACATAATACTTTCAGGGTTGCGAATCATCGTTGCTTACTGAATACTTTGTATGATAATAGTTCGAATTGCATCTATCAATAGCACTCGTCATATCCTTGGTTAAAATGGGTTAAAACTTCGAAATGGTTCGGCAGGATCCAGTACTAAAATCTGGAAAGGTTCGAATAGGAAAAGAAAAGTGCAGGAAAAGTCTTGAAGGTTTTTTTGTGAACCTTTCCAGATTTTGGAATTATAAACAGAGTTTCTTATTAAATTATTAAATAACAAATAGCAATACTATTCAAAGTATATTCAAATATCAATAAATCCATACCAGGAATTCACGTGGCGAGGGCGACTCGAGGCCTGCGATCCACGTGGCCGCTGAGAAGCTGCCCTCGAAGAACCAGAACGCCGAGATCTACAAGCACCTGATAGTCAGCGTGAAGCCAGTGTGCGTGCACCTCGAGGAGCGTCTTATACTGAAGCTTACGGCCTTCGTCGGCGCGGGCTTCCTCGACCAGGAAGCACCGGTCGACGAGAACGACTTCAACGCCCAGCGATTCATATCAAACGTGTCGGCGACACACGCCAAGCGCTATTACTTCGGCGCCCTCAAGCTCGTGCCGAGTCAAGTTGAGCTCAGCGTGCTCACGACGACGAAGCTGCCGCCACATCTGCAGGCTATAAAGCGTAAGCTTGGCTTGACGCTGATCAAGTTCGAGGACGCGACGATCGAGCTCGAACCTTTTATCAGGAAACATCCATTCGAAAGCAGTCAGTTCTTGATACACTCGATTATCAAGCATTACAAAGACGTGAGCTGGCTTTACTTTTTTACGTTGTTTATATGTAGTGTTTAGTTTTAGTTGATTGGGATGTCTCTGATGCTAACGTTGTTTGTGTTTTAGGAATTGAAATGGCAGGCAGCTATAATTTTAGGATCAGTTGACTTTTTGGGAAGTCCGTTGGGCTTTGTGAACGACGTATCCGAAGGAGTATCAAGCTTACTCTACGAGGGCAATGTGAAAACTCTCGTGAAGAATGTTACGCATGGGTTCTCGAACTCGGCAGCCAAATTGACGGAATCGTTGTCGGATGGATTCGGTCGTATTATTATGGACGAGAGACATGAGGAGACTAGGCAAAAGATTCGAGCCAACACTGGAGGAAGTAAAGGTCACTTGGTGGCTGGTGTCAAAGGACTCGGTTTTGGTTTGCTCGGGGGGATGACCAGCATCGTCAAGCAAACTTACGATGGTGTTGCTAACGAAGGATTTCCGGTAATACCAATGATATCTGATAATTTTGCGTTTAGGAAATAACTTTATGAGATGGTGACGACGGTTTTGTTGTTTTACTTGTAGGGTTTCTTCGCTGGACTTGGTAAGGGAGTTGTGGGAACGATAACCAAACCCGCCGTTGGAATTTTAGATTTCGCCACTGAAAGTGCCACAGCTTTAAGAGAGAGCAGCAGAAGGTATGAGACATTGGAGTATTTATATCGAGCATGATAAGCACACTGAAAAGCAGTGATATTAATATAACATAATTTACAGTGCTCATCGACAAATACCGAAACGCGTTCGACATCCGCGAGTGGCAAGTGGACCAGCTGGACTGCTACCACCATACAACCCCCAACAGACGGAAGGACAGGAATTGCTTTACTGCATTAACAATCGAGATTATTCCGAGTTATTTGTGGCGTACGAATGTCTGCGTAGCGGTGCTGACAATCTCAAGGTTCTGGTAACCAACGAGCGTGTAATAGTCATATCCGGAGGTAGTAAGGGAATCGTTACGGAAGTCAGTCTGGCTGATCTGCTGCATTGTCAACCCACACATAGAATCGAGAGCAATGGGATGACGCTACACTATATCGAGTTGACGTCGAGGGCGGATTCAATGGGAGCTGTACACTTTGACGGACCAGAAATTTTGAGGAGACCAAAAGTGCGCTGTGACAGCGAGGACATTGCTAAATGGGTATGTATTTTATTTATTTGTAATATACTAAGTTGGTATACTACTTGTTGATTGTTCTTAATGTGACCAAAAATCTTTCGAATTAGGTTTCCAGACAAATCAATTACGCCAAGGGAATGCACGAAGAGCGACGATTGACATTGATGTCATCTGACAACATGCTTGATGACATACAAATTTACAAATAAGTAAAGGAAAATAGTGATTGGATTCAAGATAAATCTTTTTTATATACTATTGAAAAAATGATCCTTTACAATTTACAAGAATATTAAAATATTTATTATTGTAAAATAGGATCAATCGGGGATAATGTTTTCTAATTTTTTATTTTGTAAAAGCGTATTTTTTTATTATACTTTATTTTTATTACACGATTAACCACTAATTGATTTCATTCCGGTCATTAGAGAGATTTTTTTTTCTTTTCATTGGTTAAAAACATCGTTTTCCCGATTCATCCCATTCACGAATTTAGTAGCCAAGTAGGTATTTCATAAGTTTAAATACTCGGTCGTTCGACAAATTTGTTTTGGGTTAAAATTTAGTATTTTCTATATAACAATGTAAACTTATATACAATTCTGGCTCAGCGGTTTTTGACGTACTAATTAACTAAAACAAAAGCATTAAATTTAAAATGCTACGTTTTGTATCTCATACACCCCATATACGTTACCCCAGTAGAAAAGTTGACGACACTTTAGTTATTTAAGTTAAAGGGTTAAGTAATTTATTATAAGACTGACGCTATTAACAAGAAATGAGTGTCACAAGAATTATTTTTTTCAGTGCCATTTTTCCTATGCGTATTTATATGATTGTAAATGAACCTCTGATCTACTTGGATGATTGATAGATGGGATCGATGTATATATTGTACAGTAAAGTATGGCGATTTTAAAGAATGTTATAAATACGAAAATTCTATATTCTATATATAATTTACTACCTTTGTTAAAGTATCTAAGAGCTCGTCGTTATACTAAAACACCAAAGTTATTTAAATTTTGTAAACTGTATTTTTTACTGATGCAGTATTCATTTATTTTCGCACATCCGCTGTACAATTTGGACTGTAAATACGAGAGTATAAAGTTATATTTTAGAGAGATGCTCGCATTGTTAATAAAAGATAACGCGATTAATATATTTGTTGTACTGTAAATTAAAAATGCTTTTTAATAATAAAATGTTCATGCACATATTTGTGTACAATTATTTCCTTCCAAAATTTTTAATATAAATTTTGACAGAAATCTATATTATTTCAAACTTTTTATTTAATATGGCTACACCTACCTTATATTGTAATTTAGATTTTTAAATATATAATTTCCATGATAGAATTACATAATATCTTTCGATTTGGGGGTAGGGGTTCCACAGTTTCGACGATTCACTTTAAAATTGAAGTCAACTATAGATGTTTTTCAGTTCGACATATCGTCGGGTGGGAGCAAGAAGAAAACGTCCTATCTCGGCTCGGCGCGTAAGAACATCCTATCTCGGCTCGGCGCATTAGAACGTCCTATCTCGGCTCTACCCGACAATAATATGGTACTTCAGATTCATCTGTAGTGGAATGAAATTAATTTTTTTTTCTATTAAAGAAATTCGATGTTTTGGACAGTAGATTAATTGTTACATTCGAAAATATGATATTCATAATTTCGAATTTCGAAATTAAGAACAATCCGCAGTACCCAACTTGTTAAATGTCGAACTAAAAAACATCTGTTCACTTGAATTTAAAAGTGAATCGTCGAAACTGTGGACCCCCCCCCCCCTCGATTGGATATTAACGACCAATAAAAATGAATTTTTAAATAATGAATCGCGCACATATGAATAATTAGCCAAAGTTTTACAAAAACATTCTTTTGAATTTTACCGGGAAATTAAAAATAAACAATAATATATATGTATATATATGACCGCCGGCCGCTCGATCAGTGCGCTTGTGCAAAGGACAAGTGCAAGACGTCAAAGAGCAGCGGATCGAACAACAGTCTTCTTGACAGCTGAGTTGACGTTGAATTATTTATCAGTCGGAAGCCGCAGTAAGAACCACTTTATGCGTGCATTTAATTTAGATTGACTGCTGATCATTGTGAAACGAGCGAGGCGGGGGCGAGCAATTATAGATTAGAGAATTATTTGACCTAACCTATAAAAAATGGACGATACCTTTTTGCAGGACGAAGGGCCAACTTTTGACAGGGCTACTTTGGAAATTAAAAATGAAAACGGTGAACTTCAGAATTCCCAAAGTACGTTTTTTGCTGACAAATTGCATTCTGCTAAGAATTTTAGGTACGACTCTAATTGTCTCGTTTGTTTGTTGTTTTTACGCTTTTGTTTATGCAGGCCTGAAAGATGGGAAAGATACACTTGGTGCTGCGAGAGGTACTCCGCCAATTACTGTTCCTGGAATCCCGTACTCGCGAATAGACTGTCATACATTCTTGTCCGATAGGAATGAAGTTGTAGAAAGGGCTCTCGCAGACTGTCAGAGGGACCTTCTCAGTAGCACTGACGAAGAAGAACTTGTTGGGACATGGCTGTTGACTGAGTACATAAATTTTTTTTTACATTAATAGTAAAGTATTTTAGTAATATAGCTGTATAGATGCATGATTTAATATGCATAGAGATACCATAGAAACATTTTATTAATATTTTAACTATTTTATATAATGCATACATATATCCTAATAAACTATATATTTTTTACATTTTTATGTATCACATATCTATTGACACCAATGTGCAATACACATATGCAAATAAGTTGGTAGTTCTAAACCAATATATACACATGTACCTATTAAGACTTCTACTTTTTCAGCAAATTAATTATATCTGACACAATTATTTTTACATCTATTCATGTTAGAATGATTTAATTAGACTTTATATTGAAATTAATATAACATTATTTTTTTTAGAATAAGCATATGGGATACTGAGAAAGAAAGACTTATCCTCTTGACAAAACATGCTTTTTATGTTGTCAAGTATGACTTAATAGCATTGAAGATTTTAGAATACAATAGAGTTTCATTATCAGATGTTGATTCTTTGATCGCAGGAGAGCTTGTATATCCACCAACATCTCTACTACCGTAAGTACATATATTTTTCATTTCATTTCAAAATTTATTGTACTAACATACGTCATGTTGATATTATAATCCTGTTTTGTCTAAATGTGATAATTCTCAGACGCTTGAATGGGTTGGCAGAGGGTGTTTCTTCTCTTATTCACAGTGCCGTTCGCCAGGAATGGTCTTCATTTACATCGCTGTCCAGCACAGCTCAATTCGAGCCTAGGTACATAGGTTTCATATGTTGTCATGTCTCAGTTGTTTTACAATTATTGTTGGTTCTTTATAGATTCCTCATATCTGCTTCTTCACTGTCTTTATTTGGGATGGCTTATTTTTGGTTTTGTTGTATTTTGACTTTGCTGCACATATCATAAGCAAAAGATCTGCAAAAATCGTAATTTTATTTCATACTCACTAAGTGTTCTGAAATAAGCAATTTTATGTTTTTTTTCATTTGAATTTCGTACAATAGAGAAAATGTTTGGTATTTAAGTTTGTGCTTGATTAAATGCAATTAAACATTCGTGTAGGAGTCGTAATATGTTTGGCATAAGACTGATGTGGAATAGAGGTCAACCGTTATCATTGGATAAAAAGTGGAATCCATTTGCCAAAAACATTCCATGGTTAACATTTACAAGTCATCCCCTTTATTGGCACAGAGGTATATAAATGTAATATAGATTTGAGAAAAGAACTATTGAAAGTAAATTATAAATAACATGCAAATATAAGTAATAGTTAATAATTGTACTTATTGTATCAAGTTTTCAATATCAGTTTCAATAGTTCCTTTTAATACAAATTGACAATACTATAATAGTTATGTATATTAAAAATCACAATAACTTTATTTCAGGATCAGATTCTGATAAAGCTAGATATGATGTGCACGCTCTTCACACAGCATTAAGTGATTTATTACCAGAAACTAGTCAGAAATTAGAAACCGCAATTATTATTGAAAATTATGTTGGTATAGGTTCTTTGGTTCACAATCGTACTGGCTTAGGTTTTTTCAAAATTCGCGGAAAAGTCAGTTTTTAAATTTTCCCGCGCAATCGGTCAAATTTTTAAAAGGCCAATCTCTCTGTATTTCCCAATATTTTTCTCAAATTTCAACTTTTAAAGTATTTGTAGCTGTAAGTGACGAAAAAAAAATGTCTTCAAAGTCAGATCAGAAGGATATGAAGCGTTTTATAATGGCCTATGCTTTTTATCATTTATTAAAAATTGGTGCGGCCATACTCATTTATCTTGTATGGTATCTTGTGAAAGATTATTTTAGTATCTTTTTTTAGATGATCATCTAGATAACTGTATGACTATAGCTTTCCATTTGTACATGTATTGGAATTGGAATGTTAGAAGCAACAGGTGTCTTACAGGTTCATCACTGCTGTGTCAGTGTGAATGGCCTTGTTAAGGCAATTTTTAAATGTATTATATAAATAATTTAAATAATATGAACAAAATTAGACTAAATAGTTGTAATTTATTCTTTGTATTCTGTTTTATATCCCTTTTCCTTTAGATTTGTTTTAAATTAACCTATAATTTATAAATATTAAATACATTCATTATTTATTTTTAAAAAATTTGTAAATATGAAAAATTAGTTGTGACAGCAGGTATTGATGAATCACCCTTGTATTAATAGATTTTTAGTTATGCATCTGTGATGACAGTCTAATAAGTCCAATCAAATTCAATAATTGGTTCTTCCTTTCAGAAAAAAGTCAACCATTATGTACAGTGACGATGATTTAATTCTGCCTGTAAGATGAACATAATTCTGCTTCGACGGCGATCAGTGTTTTTTGTTGGATTTATTTTTGGTTTCATATCTGTTTTTATTCTGAAACATGTTGGTTACATTTTTGAATCTCCAGCACTTCATAAAGATTCCTCGACGGCAGTATGGAATCTAGTTAAAAAATGGTCTGAAGAATCAGAGAATTATGAGGCATGGCGTTATCATCAAAGTGTTCGAATCTCAAAGATGGACTCAGATGTTTTTGCTTACAGCCCTCAATTCAATCGAAATTTGGGTAACAACATTTTGTATAAAAACATTTTAATAAAAAGTTATTTACAATAATAACGTACATAATCCGAAAATTATAATAAAAGTAATAATAATTTGTTTTAATAAATAATGTTTTTTGTTTAATTTAGAAAATGGAAAAATCATCTTGGAAAATAAATGGCTAAAGCACAAGGTACCTGTCACTTGTGTTGTGTTTGTGGAAAAACTTAAACGCGCTGCCACAATCAAAGATACATGGGGAAAGCATTGTAATCAACTGCTGTTTTTTTCTCGACATCTTTCTGATGTTGGCTTATCTGTGATGAACTTAGGAATAAAATATACTTCTTCGTGGCAACTACTTTGTGAATCAATGAATTACATTTGGAAAAACAATAAAGGAATACCATTGAACTGGATCATTTTTATCAATGATGATACCTTTGTTATTCCAGAGAATTTGCGCTACATGCTAGCTCCATTAGATTTTAGAGAACCTCATTATTTAGGACATGCTGTTGCTCTTTGGGGTTTGCCTTATAATGTAGCACAATCAGGATATGTACTTAGTCATGAAGTTCTGCGTAGACTGATAACCATGTTTGATACTTCAGAGAAATGTTCTGCTGGTGGAAAATACTGGAAAATGGAAGATTATTATTTAGGTATGACAACTAAAAATGGTGTAAATATTTTTTTAACATTGAAGATTCGTAACTGTTAAAAAAATCTATTTGAATTAATTTCCAGGAAAACATCTTGCATCTCTAGGTATTCATCCATCAGATACGAGAGATGCAAAACAACGAGGGACTTTCCACGGATTTCCTCTGCACACGTTACTCTGGGGTGTTGCCAAACCTGGAAGTTATTACACTCGAGCGCTTTATCCACCGGGACCGGAATGTTGTTCAAATAGAACGGTAACGTTCAACGTTGGCGATCCTGATAAAATGCGAACCATACATTATATTCTCTATCATATGCGTATTTTCAAAAGCGCTGGAGTATTTGGGAGCCAGCCAGCACCTACGCCCATTCCAGAAAATGAAGTAATTGAATTGTTCTATCTTAATGCCGTATCTGAACAATATTATAGCGAAATAATTTCTATTAATAGTTTTCTTCTTGTTATAATAAAACTATTTTATAATTTTATGTATAATATCATTAACCGATTTCTTTTATTATTTCAGGTGTGGAGAAAAGCATTGCTTGATGAATTTAATTTGACCGTTATTGAAGAAATTTCAAGTCAGAAGTATTTCGAGATTTGGCGAACGAAATACTCGGAACCAGAACTGTTCATAGGTAGGACTTTCCGAAATATGCCAGAAGTTCTGAAATCGATGCGAGATGCTTACAACTCGCAAACTAAACCATCATTAGAGAAGACGTCCTTATAGGCTAGTGCAATAAAAGTATTTTTATCCGAGACCACAGACTTATTTTTATACGCAATCAATAAACAGTATTTATGAAAAGAGTATGTGTCTAAAATTAATTTTTTTTCTCACAAAGCCTTTATTTTGGAAAACCCGTTGGAAATTCCGTTTTGCGCCCTTTATCGTTAGCGTTTTTTCCCATATCAAAGATTATACCTATATTACAATTTTTCGCAGACGTAAACACCGCCTGTACGTCATATCGCTTCCTACAAAAGGATAAAAATTCTATGTGAGCATTATCGTCTCCAATTAGCAGTTTGTAAATTTATCTTATCGAACTTCCAGGCGCCGCCAATGTGGAACAAATTTAATTATTTGTACTTCACACTGTGTCAAGGTCTTAGTTACTCATGTTTCCTTTTCTCAGCATAATAATTTTAAGTCGCATGCTAAATTTATTGCGAGGGATGTGACAAGGATCGACTCATCACGTGTATTTTATTTTCGGCGCTTGACCACTTATTTTAGAACATTGATTATTTTGTTGTCTTGATATCTTGTTCATTTGTATATATGAATGATGTCAAAAACGGATAATTTTAATTAACATTGTCATATTTTTTGCGTTATTAATAATTAATAATTAAAATTGTAAAAAATTTAGTATTATAATATGTTATTATAGTATTCGATAATATGTTATTTTATGAGATAGATATATTCTATTAAAACTCGGTAATTTTTTCACAAATTTTGATATACATCTCTGGTTTAAAAAGAATTTGATTTTTAAAATGCAATTTTTTAATCATGGATTTGCTATCTAATGCTAAAAAATAATAAAAAAACGATGATTGAGAAAGCTATAAAAGTTATAATGGTTTTGCAGTCGTAGGATGCTTCAACGCAACTGCCAAGATTGAGTATAGTATTTACATATACGGAGCGCTTGACGTTCGTCTTTTTCCAAAAAAA
>JAPYZP010000204.1:0-35828 GCA_030522985.1 Torymus sinensis | reverse complement strand
TGGCCAACTCTTTTACCTCCCTTGTTGTGTAATATACTATTAAGAACTTAATAAACATTTGCAAAAAAGTTGATCGATTACTTACTAATTAAAGTTATTAATTAGTATATTACACAACAAGGGACGTAAAGAGTTGGCCAGTCCAGAGCACGTGTAAGTTGTAAACATGTGCTCTGGGGTGGCCCTCTTTATCCCCATGTTGAGTATACGATTTTTCGCCATACCCGGGCCGAAAATACTATATTCGCATTTCGGAGCCGGGAGCGAAAGTGGCACTTTCGGCCAGGGTATGGTGAAAAAGATGTTTTTTGTCACCTGTGAGTAACAGGAGGAAAAATATATATAGCAGCCGGAAGAAAAGAACTTTCCCTCCCGATGCTAACTAGACGCTCGAAAGAAAGGCCTTCGTTAAAAAAAATACGGTATGTAACACGCGAAGAAGAGCTATTTTGTTATTTAAAATAGCTTATTTTCTCCCCTTGTTGCACAATGTACTATTATTCTTATGTTCACTATAAAAAACGTGATAAAAGTAGCGTTTGATTCCCTCTTTTACTATATTTTCGCATTAAGTACTTTATGTCCCGCATTTTAAGAATACAGTAACATCGTCGGAATTTTTATGTTTATAGTGAAAAGTTGCCACAATGAAGATGGGAATAATGTACTATATGTAAAACGGGAGTAAAGTCGATCTTGGGTGATCATAATCCCTCGTCACATAATGTAGTATTTTTCTACCCGTGCATTAAAAAGGCCCTTTTTCTGCATAGAAAAGTGAATGGAAAATCGAGGTCTCCCGTTATGACGACTCGATATAACCAATCTCCCATCGACTTTTCATACAAAAAAGGCCCTATCCCTGCACTTATTAAATAAAGAATTATGTATAACAAGGGAGCTATTGACTTTCAAACTCGGATGATGATTTTGAGCACTCGTGTATCACTCGTGCTCAATGATCATCTTCGTTAAAAAAAGTCATCTTACCTCTCTAGTTGCACAATGTACTATTATAATCAATATATTATTAAATTAGAAGTACTTTACCTGTACATGTACTTGTATGTGTTGATCTATTTCATGTTTTTGAGAAAACGCAAGATTGCACTCAGGACAGCAGTATAAAGTAGATCCATCTAATGCCATTGTGACTTTGACTTCCCCAGTTTTTGCTCTAAATTTTGTCTTTCTTTCAGGTTTTGGTACATCAGTTTGTACTGTTTGTTCCATTTTAATAGATTGAGCTTGACTTTGTGTACCATTGTGCTGGTTTTCTGGTTGCTCTTCTATATGAACATTGACATCACTTGGATTCAAAGGAATCATTGCATGATCATTATTTATATATTGACTACCATCATTTTGCATTTGTGGACTTTTATAAATTGGCACACTAGGAATGTTTAAAATATTATTTTGAATTTGATCATTTTTATGTTCATCAATCTTTTCTTTCTTCACTTGTTCAGATTGTATTTTGATTAACTGTTGTAATGTTGACAATGGAATAGGGGAAGTGTGTAGTTTTTGAATATATTCAGCCATTGCTATACTTGTTTGTTGAAGTGTTTGGGAGTTTATCTGAAATATTAAAAAGTTTAAGAATATATAATATAAAAAGATAATGCAATAATTAAATTTTTTTCTCTAGATTATGAGATTTATTGCAAACTAAAAAAATTTTTAACCATATTTAATGTGTTAGGAAATGTGAAAATTCTGTATCAATGGAATCATGAATACTAATAATTCTGATAATACTAATAATAATTTTAGTATCACGCTCATTGTAAAATGTTAATAAAAACAAGTAGAATTTTATCTTGTAACTTTAAATCATTTTACCTTTATACAATTGTTTTTTTTTTTTACTTTACTCACTAGCAACATCCCTGTTTTAACTATTAGGGTTTATTCCAACAAATTTAACAAGCAATAAAATATATACTCACTGTGCCACAATTAGATTCATCACTTCCATTTTTCATGTTATTAGCATCTTGTTTTTCGTGATTACTATCAGTATGCGGTGCATACATATTTGGAATAATTCTCATAGGTAAATTATGAGACTGTACATTTAAAACTGTGTTGTTTTGACTATATGCTGGAATGTTTATTGTTTGAAAACCCTGTTTTTCACATAACTGCATTAGTGTGTTAGAATCTGGCCAATTTAAAATTGTACTAGAGTATTTGTTTGGTGAATTAATCTGAAAACATAAAAAAAATGTTCAATGTGCAATTATGTCTATTATTCATCTACATAACAAAAAATATATTTATGAAATATAAATAAATAATAATATAATAAATGATAGTACATAATAGAAAAAATAATTTAATAAATGATAGCTTCCCATGGATTATGTCTACCTGTGGTATTATTGCTAACTAAATCACACATATTAATCAAATTAATTGAATTAAAACTTCTCATCATACTTGTAAGCAAGATATTAATTTGATATATAACTAAAGTTAATTATATAATGTTTTTATAAAATGTAATAAATTGAAACCTATGTTCATATAAAATAAGCTTTAAGTAAATAAATACAAAAATAAAAATCTCCATTAAATTTATAAAAATGTACTTTTGACTTACTAAAATTTGCTTTGCTGTATGAGAATCAGTTGCTGTTGTGTAAATTGTATTTTGCGCGGCCTGCAAAAGCTCAGCACCAGTCGAGGCATAATTTGCAGTTGTGGCATTAATAGGCTGTGAGCTGTTACGACCTGTCAACTCCGAAAACTGTGGCAGTGAGCTGAGAGCATTCTGTTGCTCCGAAAAATTCATCTTGTAGATTGGATTATTGACTTCGACCACTTGAAATTTTCACTCTAATAACAACAAAATTATTAGTATATGTCGAATAATTATTATGCAAAAGCTTGTTTAACCGTTCAAACAATTAACAGATAATTTGTATAATATATTTAATAATTAATTCTTATTTATATTTTCATATTCAATGTTATTAGGTTGATATTGGTTTTACTATGAGTTTCCATAAATAAGAATGATTTGTTATAACACCTAAAGTAAAAACAAAGGACTATAATAATTCATAAAGTGTCCTCTGTACCAAAAAAAAACGTTCAAAACAAATTAATCAAAAAAAAAAAAAAAAAAAAATAAAAAAAAAAAAAAAAAAAAACTAAATCATCGAGTGAAACATGCCGCTCGTTGACTTCGGTGTCCTTCGGCTAAACACCGACTGCCTAATTGCTAACGGAGTCGAAAATGAAGCTAACTCAATGTTCGCCGTAACGACGCAATCGGCAAAACAATTCCAGAAAAATCTCACCGTACCGCAAGTACGGAAAAAAGGACACTCAGCACCTTGCATCGCTAGAAAATGCAGGGCCGATACACTGGAAAAATCGGAAAAACCGCACGCGCGTCGTTCTCTCTCGAAAGCAGAAAAATAACCTCAAAGTCCCGCTGTCATTGCGGCTGAAAAAGCGCCATGTCCCCGCTGTGTGCGCGTGAGTCCAGGCTTGCGACGGAGTCGGCGATTGCGCCGGTTTCACCACCTCAGTACTTGTGCTGCGGATCCTACGTACTCCGCTACACCCTGCACTGCAACGATCCTCAGCCGTGCCGCCGTGCCGCGCCGTCCTCAGACTTCTTGTGATGCTGCAGCTAGCGCACGCGCGCGCGCGGGTCGGTCAGGATCGCGCACACCGCGCTAATAGTCGACTACAACTACAGAGCTGCACTGCAAGCCAGCAGAGCAGCGGCGACGGATAACTTGGTGCGTGCGTCCGCGCGGCGCGCGTTGTTTATAGGCTGCCTATAGGCACACTGCCGCACACACAACGAGAGAGAGAGAGAGAGAGAGAGAAGCGTCCACCGTAATACGTTGATGGGGGAGCGCGTGGTCTTTCGCGGCGGTGGTATAATATGTACATGTATATATAAGTATACATGTATCATCAGAGCCTCAGACCTCAGAGGCACAGCTGCTACACGATGGGATGGCGCCGCATTTTCAGCGTCATTCAGCCAATGCCGCGCGCACTGAGATGGTCGTCAGTGTCGACACTGAAAACTTCGGCATATTCAAATGTGTCGGAAAAAGACTACCTGTTAATTAATTTATCTCTGTTAATACTATAATGAATGCTAAAAAGTGATTGGTTATTTTTGGGTATTCTTTGCGAGATTACGGGAATATGAACGCTGATTGAACTCGGTGATAATCGAGATTACGTTGTAAAATTTAATCAGTTTTCAAAGAATTTTGCACTTCCAGCTTTCTATTAATGAAACATTTATTGACCTATTATATCTTTAGAATATATTCATAGAAAGATTAGACATATGACTTCTTATTCCTGATTAGTTAAGCTATTATCTATTATTTTTTTTTTTTTACATCAAAGGTTTAATTCTTGTTTAAAACTATTATTCTTTTTATTAATAAAATTTAATTTACAATTAATCTATAATTATGTAGTAAAAAGTATGTATTATAGTTTACAAAATATATCATATACATTCATTAATAAAAATATTTACATTAACAAATAGATGTAAAACGTGTCTTGTTTTAGATATATGTATACATTGCAATGATATAACTTACATATTTCATTATATACACATTTTAATAATAATTTTATATAAAAAACATACTTGTGATTTATCACATTTGTTTTTTTTTTCACATACTCAGTATAAATAAAATACACAGTAACTGCTTTTGCAATAATACAGTTGATGAATTATTAAATATTATCTGTTGTCAACTGTGATAGTAAAATTAAGTATTTTACTTTTATAAAAATACTATATTGTAAGATTATATATATATATATGTACATATATATATATTATTATTATTATTACATTTACATTTTATTCACAGATAATATTTTTTTATACAAAATTAAAAATTATTTACATCAAAAATACTATTACAAAAGTACTTTAAGTCTTTAAGACATTTTCTAAACAATAATTTTGATTCATATAGTTTGTAGAGTAAATAAACAGTGGTTACATTTACATGCCAAACCATTTTTGTTTCAAAGTTGGAGGTAATTTTTCAGACAGTGATGTTGGATTTACTTCTACTGCTACCATTTCTTCACTGTTAATCCAAGCTAAATACACTAAATGCTGTAAATAAATTTTTTATTTAAATCATTTATTATTTATGCAATATTGTTATGAATAAAAATTACTAAAAATACCTTATATTTTTTTACAACTTGAATCGCATGCTGTGATTGTGAGCTAGATCCTGTACTACTTTCCTCTTTACAATCACCATTTTCCAATTTTGGTATTTTAGTTGTTAGATTAGGCAAATCACTACATTTGTTGATGACAAAAACACTTGTGTCGTCATTTAAAATTATTATGTTTTCATTATTCTCATCAAAAGTAATGTTAGTTATAGGAAAAGGTCTGGCCAGCCATTGTGTTGGTAAACGACCTTGTAGATTTTTTGAAAATTCTGTGTACTTTCGCCTAGGGATGTTGTATTCTATTATCTGTTATTGTATGCAAATACAAAATTAGATTAGTAAATAATAATTGAAAGAAATAAAAAAATCAATTAAATCTATTTAATTACCTTATGATCTGAATATACAACAACTAAATTGTTAGTATTTTTTTGCACAGCCATAGCTGTTGGAGAACAGCTATATTTAGGTAGTGGCCAAGCTTCTAAAGACTCCTTACTAAGATCATTTTCAACATTGTATACAACAATATGACTTTCATGGTCAGAACATACTAAATACTTATTATCAGGTGAAAAACATATTAATCCAATACTCTTTATTTGCTCCTTATCAGTTGTAAAAGATCCATGAAAAGTAATATAATACTCTTTGTTTACTGTGTATAAAGTGACAACATTTCCATTGCCCTCATTATTTACTGTAGCAAAAAATTTACTCTTTGAACTAAAAATCATTTTTTGTACTTTTTTTTTTGGTAAGTCACTATCTTGTTTAGAAAGTTCTGCTACACCTTCAATAACATTAAAACTAAATACTCGAAGATGAGTTTCTGTTGCATACACTATTAATCTAGAATCTTTTGATATAGCACAAGCAATAATATTTTCATCCAATTTGCTCTTTAACTGTAATAGCTTCATTGGTTCTTCTTCTAATTGGTGTAGATATCCAGGATATAAATTTTCTTGGCTACTATTTTTAATATTAGATCCAAGTCTCCATAATTCTAAATAGTTATGATATCGCAATAAAATACATCTTGATTTTGGGCAGACATGCACACATGGAGGTTGCAGAAGTGGTGGATATTTGACTAAAATTTTGGGTGGATAACTGGACTGTGCTAAGTAGCCATCGACCCCAGCAGAGTATAATTTACCATCTGCTTCAACAAGAGCACGAACATCATGTACATGAAGCCTTCTTTCGATACCTCGAACCCATTGAGCTCTACCAGTAGATTTGACTACTACTTTTGAAAAAGTTCGAATGATAGGATCTACTCCAGCACAGTATATAACATTTTTATCATGGGACATAGTTATTGTGAGAATATCAGCTGCATGACTATCATGAGATTCTATCAAGGTACCCATAACTGAATCCCACACTGACAAGGTACCCCTAGAATCTCCTGATATTATCATGTTGTCAATAGTCACTGCCAAACACCACACAATTGTTTCTTTCTTGGATTCTTTTCTTGTAGTGGTCATTTTGTGAATTGCATGACCCGATGATGCATTCCATACTCTTACAGTGTCTACTGAACCACTAAAAATTATTTCTCCTGTGTTATCCCATTTTAAGCACAAGATTCTTCCTCTCTGTTTGTCAAAAATTTTTTCATACATCAAGGATTCTTCTATTACAAAGAAGGTGTTGATGTAACCATCTTCTGTACCAACAGCTAAACGAGATTGATCATGATTGATGTCCATGCACCAAGCTGCACCTCCTGTTACTGCAACTTCATTTTTTATACTCAAAGTAATTAAATCATACTCTGTAATCATGCCTCGAAGGCCACAAGTGATTAATCTGGAGCCAATCCATAGTATTGCCTCAATGGAGTTTTCTGCTTGTCCAGCAATAGTAGACTCAATAAAAGGCGCATTACCAATATTCCAGATTTCTATTGAGTTGTCATTTCTATAAAAGGAAAATTTGATGGTACCAAGAGACTTGTAAAAAGTAATTTTAGCATATTATATTATTAATTTAAACTATTATTATATATGAATAACTTAGATTTTTATATTTTACAATTTGAATAATTTTTTTTCCATGAAAAACAATAAATGATAAGAATTCACAACTTTATGAACAATTAATTATAAACAGATACAGCTAGAAAATACAATATTATTATACAATTGATCTGTTTTAATATTGTACTGCCATAAGTTAAAAACATTTAGGTATTAGAATCATATAAATATATATTCATTTATAACAATACATACAGCCTGTATATAACTAAATTGCTTTTCATTTAATTATGAAAAACCCATAACATAGTTAATAAAATACTTCAAAAAGATATAACACGCTTAAATTATAATTTGAAAATAAAAAATTTATAAAACAATCACAAACTAACCTTGCAAGGGCTAACTTTTTACTATATGGTTCGTACGAAAAACAGATCACAGATTTCGGTTCTAAATTATAAAAACGAACGTTGTGTATTTTGCAAGACATCTTTATCAAAAACTGTTAGTGAAAAGTTGTTTTTGTTTGAAAATTTTAAATAAATACAATTGCATGTTCCGCACGTGGATTTGATGGAACAACGCGGCAGCGGATAACTTCAAGGTAAGGTTAGGCCCAATCTGCTTTACCATTCAAGTTACGGGCTGTCTTCATCTTTAAGGGGCTTTCCACAAATGAATTGCAGTGTACTGCTGTGTGCTGTCCTGTGTGTAGTGTGCTGCGAGTTGTTCTGTTTCTTGTAGAACTGATTCCTGATTAGTTGACGACTGAATCATAAACCAATCGGTGACATAATTTACAAGAAAGAAAATATACCTCGCAGCACAGCCCAACGCAAGACAGCACACAGCAGCACACCGCCATTCATTTGTGGAAAGTCCCTAATAGTAACTCTCTTACTTGTTTTATCAAATCACGATTCACGAGATCAAATGTAAATATCAATCAATTCCGTAATTCTATTTGATGGCTTCATTCGTAATAAACAATTGGTCAAGATTTCAATAAACATTTTTATTATAGAAACAAAAATACTTTATTTAAAATGTAAATTTCAAATTACAAATACTTTGTATCCACATATAGTAATTAAATACATTTTAGTCTTTCGATGTTTTGAAAATTAAAATTGACAAAAAAGTTATTCAGTGCATCATCATAACACATATGTAGACCTGTGAAAGTGTGTATATAGTGTATACTTCATCAAACTTGTAAAAAAGCTTAAAAAACACACTTTTATGCATAAATGTATATACATGAAGAAATGATGATGATCGTCGTGTGAAATTCTTAACAATTATTTTGTTATTGTGGAATAAATATTTAATAGCTAAAAATTATTCAGCCCCAGTTGTCCTCTGAACGTCCAAATTTGTATGTTAGTGATCCCAAGAATATGAACACATTTTGCAAGAACAAACCTACACCAGGCCAGTGATGTTGTACATCTAAAAACAAAAACAGAATTGATTAAAAAAATCATGATACATAATATATAATTAATATAAATTTATCTGCTAAGCTTTTTATGATTTTAACAAGTAAAAATTGAATTTTAAATATTGAAAAAGCTACTAACCAGTAGCAACAAAGTCAGCAAAAAGGATCCAGCAAGCAGCAATTACAGCAGCGAATCCCATAACTAAACCAATAAAGATCCAACCTCTGGCTCCTCGAGCTCCCAAACAACCTCCATTATAGGCTTCACCTCGAATTTGAGCATTTGTCACTGAATTTACCCTATTAAAAGAAAAATAACAATTATTTTCGACTAAGTATACAATTTTTAGATAGGCTATTTTAAATATCACTAATACTTACATTAATAAAGATAATGTACCAAATATACCACATACGTGGTAAGAGTTTGACATCTCCTTTGGATACCTAGCATGAGCATCAATTATAAACCACCATCCTAGGAAAAACTGAATAATAAAATTTTTAGTAAGTAAATGCAACAAGATTAATATTATTTATAACAAAATACAATTTCACAAGCTTTTCTTTGTTTATACTTATGCGAAATGACATAAAGTAATATTCTCAAACAAAGAATTTAATATCGCCCTTGATAAGCAAGTTTGTTTCATAACAAACCTGTTGTTACAAAGTAACTAAATTTATAATAATATGATTTATTAGAGATCTACTACTTATTAATAGCATTATGTATACTTGATTATGAATTATCATAATAAAACAATAACTGTTCCATAAAATTTAATACTATTCGATCAGTACTTTTAGAATCCCAAAAATCAATAATGATAAAAGACAAAAAAACTCATCGTTGAGGACGCAGAAAGCTAATAATAAAAGCGATGACGCGCGCAATTGTGCCGAGACATTTCTCTCCCAAAAGGCAATCGGAGATAAAGAGAAAGATATGGAGAGCTCTCCGTTGTAAGTATACAAACCAGAGAGCCAGCGAGCATAGACGCCAAGGCATTGCGCTTCTCGCCGTTTTCGAACCACACGCAGGTCGGTATCTGGATATTCTCCAGGCACGAGGTCATCTTCGTTCCGAGGAAGTGTTCGGGTGATCCTCGCTCTCGCGAAACTGGTCAACAAGTCGACTGATGTGACTGACAGCAAGCGAGTATACAGTGATGGAGAGGAAGAAAATACACGACACCGCGCAACACCACGGAGCCTTGACTATGGAGACGCGGACAAGTGCGGGTGGGACGAACGAATATCGGATGAGAATGAGATAGTGCACTCGTCTAGTCGTCTGCGATCAGGAAGAATTTCGGGAGCAATGGTGCACTCTTGCGGTGTAAGATGCAAAGATATTTAAATAATCGCTAAAGTGTCTTTCAATTTGGTTTTCGATTTGTTAGAATTTCATTTAAATAGCCATTATTTATCGATATTAAAAACTTGAAAATGCTACAATTCATTGACACCATTTCGGCCTGAAAATTTAAATAACATTCGTTTACGTCATTTGTAGGTTATGTTTGTATTTTTCACAATCTGGCAACAGTGGCAACGCTGTGAAAGAAAGCACGTGGAGCGGCGGAACTCGAAAGCCTGTTCGCCGTGGTGATAATAGTGAATAGTCTGCCGATCGAAAACAAACTTTGAAGTAAAATATTTTCCATTACGTATTTCGTGACAGTATGGTCGATTCAATAGATCTTGGATTCGCGTTGGAATGCGAGCCATGGCGTTTAGAAAGTCGCTTCTTCCCCAGCAAAATTGGCGGTAAACCAGCCTGGCTGGACCTAAAGAACATTCCGGATGCAAAACGACTTGCTTGCGATTATTGCGGCGAACCTTGCATCTTCCTCTGTCAAGTCTACGCTCCTTACGAAGAGGATACCAAAGCTTTTCACAGGATACTTTACTTGTTTGTCTGTAAAAATCCAGACTGTTGTAAGGAAAATTGCAATGGCAATGTAAAAGTGCTGCGGTCGCAGTTGAGAAGAGACAATGAATTTTATTCCCCAGAACCCCCCGTGGAAGAAGAGAATTGGAGATCTGATATAAGTAAGCTATTATTGTATCTACTATTTTATTGATATTTTATTAATTCTTTTTACATTTCAGATGTAAACAAATGGTCAAAAACTTGTACTGTTTGTGGCATATTTTCATCTAGTCATTGTTCACAATGTAAGCAAATTAATTACTGTTGCCGCTCACATCAAGTTTGGCATTGGAAAAATGGTCACAAAAGCTCATGTAATTCTGATTACCAATCAATGAGTGAAAACTATATGTTTCCACAATATGAACTGATTACTGAAACAGAAGAATGTACACATGATGATGCTGATATTACAAATACAGAAGAAGAACTTAAAAAGTTCGAAGAACTTGTTATGTCTGGAAAAGCAGGTACCCTACAGTCGGAGAAAGATATAGATGATGATCTATTAAAAATGGCAAATGAGGTAGAAGATAAAACATTCTCTAAATTTCGTAAAACGATAAAAAATGAACCTGAACAAGTATTAAGGTACATGAAAGTTATGTTAAAAAATTATATAAAAAAATTATTGATCAAATGAGTGAGTCATTACTTAATTATTTGTTAAAGGTATAATAGAGGTGGAAGTCCTTTATTTATTTCATCAATTCATAAACCTCAAAACATTCCAAAATGTGAAGAGTGTGGAGGTGATAGGCAGTTTGAACTCCAAATAATGCCACAGCTTTTGGTTTATTTAAAAATTGAAAATATTTTAAACAGTATTGATTGGGGAATTTTAGCTGTTTATACTTGTAAAGATTCTTGTACTCCAAAATCAAAATACATACAAGAATATGTTTACAAACAGGATATTATAAAAGATGAATCGACTGAAAATTTGAAAAATAATGATAAAAATGAGCCTTAAATTGTAAAATTATATTTATTTAAATTAACAAATCTCTTTTACCAAAATGTCCTTCCAATTTAAACAAAAATTCTTTCTAATACTTTTATTTACAATTTTTTTTATCAATATTGTTATTATCTTTAATTAAATTAGGACTAGAAAATCTAGTAGTTAGTATTTCTTGCTCTTAAATACCTTATACATAAATTTCTTTATCAATGTTTTTCAATAAAGTATACTACTGTTTTATATAGATAATATATCATACTATTTTTTTTTTAATTGTAAGAAAGATATGAGCTTTTTATGTTTTTGTTTATTATCGTAAAATATTTTCGAAGTCTTTCATATTGAAATTTATATAGAGAAAAATGGCGACTTGGGTGTTCCCATGACAGTCATTAGGCCGGTATATATTGTCACGAGTTGACGGCGTAATGAAGCGCTATACTTAGAGGCGCGGAATCGGCGGAATTCAAATTAATCAAGAGTTTTGGCGGGAGCTAAATGTCGAAACGTATGCAATCCGTGTTCTAGGTGTTCGAGGTGATGCGCTCTGTAGGTTTTTGTGTCTAGGTGTCGTATCGCGTTAAAAGCGGAGTTTAGATGGTACGCTCCGTAGTTTTTTGTGTCTAGGGGTCGGATTGGAATGAATGTGTCGTCTAGGTGTTCGAGATCACCCACGACTGATTCTAGGGGGTGCGCTCCATAGTTTTTTGCGTCTAAGTAGGTACTTACCTGAACGGGATGGCCAATGATGGAATTTAGGTGCTGGCGCTCCGTAGGTTTTTGCGTCCAAGTATCGGAACACATAAAAAATGTGAAAGACGCTGAAAACTACGGAGCGCACCACCTAGACTTAGTTCATCATCGGCGATCTCGAACACCTAGAACAGTTCCGACATCTAGCCCCCGCCAAAACTCGGTTAATTTGAATTCCGCGCCTCTATAGCGCTTCATATATAATTACGCCGTCAACTCGTGACAATATTGACTGTCACGGGAACACCCAAGTCGCCATTTTTTCTCCATATAAATTTCGTCTTTTTTATTGACTTTCTTTTTATTGACTGAGAAAAAATGTTTATGTTTATGTGTGTATATATTTACGGTTGGATACGAAGTTAAATTTTTTTATAATCGTTGTTTTGTTGTTGGTTTAAAAAATAAATTTCAGTATGCAAAATCAAGGAAAGGAATCACCTGGTTTTTCTCCTGTTGCCAGTAAGAAAAAGTTTTCTATTTATTAATAGAAGAAAAAGCAAGGGTTGGTTTTAAAATTAAAGTAAAATAACAAACAATGCAATGGAAATTTCGTGAAACCAAAAAATGTATTGTAACAACTAAATATAATATTTTGATGCCTAAAATTTTATATTTCATTGCAGTATCTCCAGGTTCACAAGTATCTCAAGGCAAGAATCTCACAGGAAATCCAAGACTTGTACGTGATTTAGTGGCTGATATACATGCTAGTATTCAGCAATGGAATGTGCTTCATTTGAATGGAATTCCTCTCTTGAAAAATATTACTGCTTTAAAAGTTAACGAAAATTTTCCTGAGGAACTAATAGGACTATGTGAGGATTTAGAAGGAATTTGCGACCAAGCTGTAAATAAATCATTATAATTTAAAAAGATACATTTTTTTAAATCCATGATTAACACTATTTTTATTTCAGGACAATGTTGTTGAAAATCTGTGTTTGAAAGCTAAGCAAATGAAAGCAATTTCATGCTTACATAAAACAAAAGAAAATTTATTTACAACAATGCCTATTGAGAGATTCGGTATGTAATTTAAAACTTTAAAAATCAAAAATATGTATTTAAAAAATGAAAACTGAAATTTACTTATTTTCTAATGTATATACAAAATTATACATCTTTTAAATCTTTAAGTCTATTGTATTTGAATATATTTAATTATTTATGTGATCAAATTTCTAAAAAATATATTTGCACTTTTCAGTTTCCATATCACAAATGATATATGATGCTTATCAAAAGGAAGCTAGCATAAAACGAATTATTCTAGAAAATATTGCTCATGATCACAGAGAATCTATAAAAATGTTACATGTTACAGCGTGGGCTTATCAAACACAAATACTAGACATTATAACAACTAGTTTAGAATTTATGCTCGTTGAAACTAAACTTCGATAAGTGTTATTAAATTGTATATTTTTATAAAATAAATTAGATAAAAAACAATTAGTTTGGTGTAACTTTATAATTTTATTATTATTACATTGAATGTAGACAAATTTTGTCAAAAATATATATTTTGATACAATTATATTTTTGATATCATATAAAAAGTACAGTATAGGAATCTTCATAAAAAATATTTTGGCAATATTTACGGAATTTGAAGTTATAATTTCCTAAAATTTTTCAATTTTCAACAAGATTTTTCAATAGAAGAAAATACTTTAGACTTAAAACATACATTTTTCACATTATTATACTATCAGTATATACTTCTTATTATCATAATAAGTGCTTATTTAGCTACCTTTTGCAATTTTTCCAAAATACTTAATTACAAAAATGCCTTGAATCACATTACAACACTACCTATTTATAAATGATTATTTATCTTTGATATTATACATTCACATAAATGAGGGGCTCAGAGCAAAAATGAGTTAAGTTCTATGCTTATACACACAACTTAAGCCGTTTTTGCTCTGAGCTCCTCAAATATACATTAAATATATTCACTTGGGTTATTTTTAATTGCCTGATGGTAGTAATCGTTTTCGTATATTTATTAACAACCTCTAGATATAGGTTTCTTTGTAACATCAAACAATCTTGAACCAAAATTATTGCATTGATTACGTGTATTTCAAATATCACCCATATCTCATACTCTCAAATTTACATCTATGAAATATTTACATCTTCTATATTATGACTCTTGTCCCGCATTTTTTTTTTACATCCTCAAAAATAAATTTCTATGAGGATAAAAAGGCTACTTTTTAAAAACTTATTTACATATATTAAATTTAAAAACGTTAATGCAGACTAGAGTTTTATCTCTTCTCACATAAAGAGTTCTTTTAAACTTGTATTTTATTGTTATGCTACATATCTAACTGAAATTGAAATATACTTGAATGCTTTTATAAGTACAAGAAAATATTGATTTCATATACACATATATGTACATATGTAGAATTCTATAAGTTAGTCAATATTAGTTAAAAATATAATAATTTTATATTCAGTCAAGTTTTTGTGCTATATAATAATAAAATATGATGATCTATTTTTATATGATTTCATAATAAAATATGAAATGATTCTTTGTACACTATACACGTTTTAAAATATATTTTCGAGAGAGTTAAGTTATTAATTTGTAAAATTGATATTTAATATTAAATAGATATAATCTTCTATAGACATATATTAAAAATAAACATTTAAATTGAAATATTTTATAAAAAAAATCAATTAATAAAGATATAAATATATTTTTAAAAAAAAAAAAAAAAAAAATAACTTTCTCTAACTTTATGAAAAAATTTTACTGTCAATTTTACTTCCCACAAATGAGGATTGAATCTCTTATCAACTTCTAGTATTTCTATTGAATTCTTCACTAAAGTCATCAAAATCAATTTGAGGATGTAAGTGGTTATTTACTTGTAATAAAGAAGTATCTAACTCATTGTCATTGTCTTGTGCCATTTTCATCTTTTCTGATCCTATTTCCTGAACCATGCTAACAGAATCAACTAATCGATCAATCATAAGATTGTTGTTAATACTTGTAGCGTTTAGAAAGTTTATGTGATCATAATTTACTTCGGTATTTATGAAAATGTTTGAGCTTCCATTATTACCATTACCATTCGTCGTTATCTGTATAGAATTTTCTTGATTGATTTGTGAACTTCGATCATTCAGAATATTATCGCCATAAGTTGACTGTGACTTTGGCTGTGTCATAATTTCGGGTTCCAATTTCTTAAAACCATTAGTTTCATTGAAACCACCTGTTGTCCCATCAGATACACATTGAAACGTATTATTCTGTAACTTTCCAAGTTCTCCAATATCTTGATGAAACGATCCAATTATTCCATTTCCTAATTTTATAAAGCCACCATCTTGCGTTGGTTCCAGCTTTATAAAGGCCCTTTCAACTGTTTCCATTTTTATTTGATTTACATTTTCAATTTTCATTTGATTGATATTTTCAATTTCCATTGGATTTGCATTTTCAATTTTCGTTTGATTTACATTTTCAATTTCCATTTTTGGCAGAGCTTGAGACAGTTCTTCATTAGAATCTACTTCCGAAGTCTCGGTAAGTTTCCTCTCTTTACTCTCATCAGTCTTCGTCTCTTCGCAAAACGGTTTGTTAATCTTATAAAATCCGGAATTCAGAGCCAGTATATCGCATAGTACTTCATCATTCAGATCGACAACATCGTCGTTGTGTTTTTCTTCATTATTCGCCACTGACAGCATTGTACTAACTTTCTGGCGTAGAGACTCGCCAAGTTCCTTAAGCTCCGTGAGAAACGAACGAACATTGTTCCCGGATTTTTTGACAATAAAGTCGAACACAGACATTGAACTGCTAATCTTTTCTCCAGCGACTTCAGCAATTTCTTCCGTCGTGCACGCGTTCATGCTGTCACGTAGCATGGTACGCCGCCGTTTGGCTTTCTGTTCGGGTGTATATACGTGCATACCTCTCTTCTTGCCCTTCCTTTTCATGGCATCTTGAGGTTCGGGTTCGGCACTGGGCAAAAGCAGCTGATCCGAACTTCCATGATCTGGATTCAATTCGAAATGTTTAGCCATCTTTATTCTTCCCAGATAAGTCTTTGCACACGTAGGACATTTGAACTGATCGGAAATTTTTCTTTTAGGTAGAACGAGCCCAGTGAGTAATTCAGTTGGTGGATTTCTCTCCAGCTCCTCAGTCTTAGCGCCACTTCCGTTGGCATTATAATCGATGTAACCACCGTTTGAATCATCCAAGTCTGGCTGCGTGAAATCGGTGCGATGCAAATGCTTGTAATCCTCTATCATGTGTTTCGGAGGTCGGGATAATCGACCCGATCTTGTTCGAGCCATTATTATTTTACGCTCCTCTTTGGCTTCATCCTGTAAAAGCTGCGGTTGCTGCTGTTGTGGCAGCTGTTGCTGCTGCTGCTGCTGTGGCTGCTGCTGTTGCAGGTGCTGCTCTTCATTAGATGCAACCGGAATTGTGGGTATTGGAAGATCAATTTTCTTTGGTCTGCCTCGCTTACCTTTTTTAGATAACGAATTTGAACTGTTCACGTCGTTACTATTAACAACGAGTGTAAATACAGTGTAATCCTTATTACTTTGATTTTTTGAATTTATGAGTTGAACGTGATTTGTTTGATTATTGATAATCTGAGCTTGAGGTTTCTGATTATTAGATTGAACTAGATTCTTTTGCTGAATAACCAGAGTTTGGTTTTTTTGCCGAAGAGCTTGACTTATATATTTCAACTGAGCTTGAGTTAAAATTTTGCTGAAACAAAAAATTTCATATTAATCTTTGTTTTTTTTATTCTATATGTTAGTTGAGTTACCTAATTTTTATATATTTAGTATACATATAAAATAATAATAATGCTTTATTAACTTATGTTATATTACAAAAATATAAAATTCAGAATATAATTAATCTTTTGAATATGAAAAACATATTAATTATATTTTGAATTTTATAGTTTTGTAATGTAACATAAGTTAATAAAGCATTATTATTATTATAATATATGTAATATACAAAAATTAAAATAAATTAAAAATATAAACTTGAAATATCAAATTTAACTTACCTTTGCAAAGGCTGTTTTTGAGGAACTAATTTAATCCCATTTTCAGTAGCTTTAAAAACTTTAGTCACATCTGATACCTCTTGTTTCTCAGCAATGACAAGCGGAACAACTTTCTTTTGTAAATTTGTTAATAAAGAATTTACATTTTGCTTCATCTTTGCTGATATTAAGGGTTTATTGGAATTTGAAAGTCCAGTTGGTTTTATTAAAGAACTTGCTTGAATAAGATAAGCATTTTGTTGAACTTGCCTAATTGGTGGATTATTTGCTGCCTTGATTTGTGGTTTTAATATTGATACTGATGATGTATGATTTTTTATTAATGTTGGCAGAGTAGAATTCTTCAAAGTACCAGTGTTTAGAGCAGGAGTAGTTCTAAGTATTATGGGTAAGCTAGTGGTCTGGCTTTTTATAAATGTTGATTTTAGTGGCTGATTTTGGCATTTTATAATTGGAGTTGTATTTTGTTTATTTATTGTATTTGCTAGTATAGAAGCATTCAATAGTGATTGATTTGTCATAACTTTTGTAGGAGTAGAAAATTGTAAATTCTCGTTATTTAATTGACCAATTGGAGCCTGTGTTGTTTGTTGAGGAGCCTTGAGAATCTGTAAAACATATAAGAAAAACAGTCATTAGTAACTTATTTAAATATTTTTTCTAACAAAATTGATGATACTTTTTAGTAATTTTTTATTAACTTACCATTTTTTGTGTTGATGTTGATGTTCTGTTGAACGAACCGTTTACCATATGATTACTATTAGTTACACTCATTGTTTTTGTAAATATTGGTGCACTATTCATTACATGCATAGGGACACTAGTTGTTAACAATTGTCCTCCTATAGATACTGCTTTAATTATTTGTGGAGATCCAAGATTCATTGTTGTTGATTTACACAAAAGCACAGAATTCTGAGAAGTTTGTGGTGATGATAGTTTTAAATTATTAGGTATCACTCTCACATTCTTTACAGGTGGATAAACTCGTTTTTCTGGTTTCAGATAGGGTCTATTCGGTGCTACTGAGTTATACTGATTATCTTTTTCTTGTGATTTAGTTCTATCAACAACTTGTACATTGCTTGGAGCTATTGTAAAGTGAAGAGGAGTTTGTATGATATTATCATTGCACTGGGTTTCCAAGGAATATGAAATGTTCTGTTCTTGAGTAACATCAATCTGATGATTAACAATATCCTGTTGTTCTGGACTAAGTACTTCTATCATTATATTAGACTGAAGAGGTTCTAGATGTTGATTTTCTTTATTTTGTTGAGGTTCTTGTACTGATTCCCGCAGCAAACTAATTTGGTTATGATTCTGTGACGGTTGAACCAACCATTGATTAAGATTGACTGCATTTTCAGATTTGTTTCGATCAACATCACTAAGAAAGCTTTGTTTCTGTGTCTCAGTCTCTTTGCACTTGAGAGAAAAGTTCAACTGGCATTGCTCTTGGTACTGCTTCTGATGCACTACAGAAGATTCCTGACGATACTGTATGCTATGCATATGTATCTGCTGCTGCTCAATCTCCATGGCCTGATGCTGGTCATGGTGTTGTTGCTGCTGTTGCTGCTGTTGTTGCAGTTGCAGTTCAGAGCCGTCTACTGTGAAGGTGATCCCGAGGCGGGCTAGCTGCTCGGCCGTGAGCGGCATCGATGGGTCATTCTCGGTGCTCATGGAACGCAGAAAGTTGTCCAGGTTTTCCTCTTCGTTGACGGCGTGATGGAAGGCCTGGTGCAGAAGATCTCTGCCCCCGCCGGTGCTGCCCGTGCAAACACGAGCCTCTGCCATCGTCGTCAAAGTACACGTGATCTTTCTCTATCACTCCGTCACTTTTCACTTTTACGCGCGCACCGTGTTTTTATACACAATGCACCTTATAATATATGCACGCACACGCGGGTTCCGCGAGATATTTGTTTTGAGTCCGCACTTGGCGCGCTTCGAGCGCTCAGCGAGGTTAAGTTTGCATGCTGTATATACCCGCAGTATTATCGCGCGCGAAATCCACTCACCGCACGGACGGCATCCCCGTAGTCTTTCTCTCTTTCTTACTCCTATACAGTTAAGTATTTCTGTCTCCTACTGCTACTGCTACTGCCGCTATACTGGCGCGCAATTCGCGATGTTTTGCATTCGCCAAATCGCCACAACTCGCCGCGCGTCGGCAACAGAAGAGCACGCGCACAGCACACCACACCCGTTAACCCGTAGGTAGGTACCTACACTCACACTATACTACTTACTGAGTTTTTCACGTTTACTTTTTTAACCGCACTTGCGCGCTTGTGCTGCCGTATATATAGGTATATAAGGGCTACTAAGATTGCGGCTATATAGCGGGAAGACTGGACAGCTACTATAACACCACTGCTAACGCTACGAGAGCTCACAGACGAATGATATAAATTGGGTGGTGATGTGCACTTTTCTGTCTTTTATTTCTACCTCTCTACCAATAGGTCATCGGAGCCGAGTATCTGGCAAGTACCGTTAATGAGTTTATATGGTACCTACACAATAGTGAAATTTACGGGCTGACCATAATGTAGGTCGCTCCCAGGTATACGGGGTTACGGATTAAATTCCACCACTACGATTAGTTATTTGCTCAGGTATAAATTACATGTGCGTATACTCTGACAGCGAATCGACGATAACTGTTAATAATAATTAACTGTTAAAAACTATTTATACTAATAATGGTGATATATAACTGTTGTTAGTAGGTACTCTCGTTTCTAAATTAATTATTCAACAAAACTGTAAATAACTGTAAACAACTGTTAATAATTGTTAATAACTGTTAATAACTGTAAAAAACTGTTAATAACTATAATAACTGTTAATAACTGTTAATAACTGTTAATAACTGTTAATAATTGTTAATAATTGTTTATAACTGCTAAAAACTGATATTATATTGACCAAACAGTTATAATTTCAGTTCTTAGCGCAGTTATTTATATGGAAAAATTATTTTCGCTAGAGGCTAGACTCTAGAGACATATATTTACCTCCGTTCTCGTATTTTTTGTTATTTATCTTAAATTCTTATATTTTATTAATTGTTGTCATCCACTGTTCTTTTTCACTCATTATCAGAACAGCGAACGACTTTGCCATTCCCTCATGCACCGTGTACCATATAATATATATGCTAGACTGTACCACCTATCCGAAATGTACTTATAACTACGATTCGAAGTTTTACATACATAATTATATATGGTATACAATAAATACATATGGTTTCAAAGTCATAATGGTATTCAAGTTTCTAAAAAACTTAATGTACTATTTTTCCCGCTTGTTAATATATAAATTTATATACTCTCACTCTCAGAAGCAAAAGTTTGTGTGATTGGAATTCTCCGGGATTTCCCCATCATTCACAGGGGAGGTACAGAAATTCAATTTAGAAAGCCGATCAAACTTACTAAGCCATACCAGTTTTTCGCAAATGCAAAATCCCACAAAACGTGTAGTCGAAAAATATACATAACAATATTGCGCGGCTCGGATTACCTACCTATAAATGGATTATTTAATACAAAACAATGATCCCGCCTCCGATACGTAGTTCATACTAAATTACCGACTGGCGGCATCTGTTTCCTAAAATTATGGCTGCTGCTTTACACTCTCTGGCAGTTTACGGTACTCGGACGATATGATGTCTCCGCTGTGAACCACCCCCAAGACTTACGGGCCTTTATCCATACTCTTATCTTGGACTTCCCCGCAGTTGAAAGTAATAAACTGCGGAAAAAAGGTATTAGATATTTCATTTTGAGTGATACTTATATAGACACTTAGAGGTTTTGTCAAACCGGAGGCACGTTGATTTATTCCTGAACGTTTGAAGAAGAAAAAGGGATTTATATAAACAAAAAAACCGCAGCCGATTTATTGGCTAATTTCTCCAAATTAATATAATATTATTAATATTATTAATTATATTATTAATTTCCTAGATATTTATAGTGTACAGTACAAATATAAAATATTATGTTTATTAATTTTACATGTTTTTTGAATGATCGAAAAATTTATTAATATTATTTACAAAAATACCGCTATAGATTATTTAGAAATTTTTTTTCCTTTTTCTTTTTCTATCTAAATAAATATACGAAAAATTTACAACATTTTTTTTGAAAATTATATACCTTTGGACACGTTTTCTTTTTCCATAAACAAGTATATGACAAAAAGAGAGTACAATTAAAAACACGTTTGCGACACATTTTTAATGAAATTTGTAATTATATTACGTATAAAACTACTGTATCTATAAAGGAGTTTTTATGATAAATAGCAATAAGAGCAATAAATTACTTCTTGAGTAATTTTAAGTTGAAATCGAAAAGAGATAAAAAAAATTTTTACCTAAAAATAATATCTGAAAATCATGAATCAATTTTTGTAACCAAAGCACTCGTACATTAATATAAAAAAATCTACATCCCCGCGAAATTTCAAAGTGATTAAAACAATTTTACATTCGAAACAACAATAACATTATAAAACAATTCGTGCGACACATATCACTTTTCAAAACTGCAAAAATTAAAAATATCAATTATCTACAGAAGTAATCAAATGGTCTTGATAAAATTTCACAAAAATATTTATAATATCTCATACCTACAAAATTATCTATAAATTCGAAGCTGATACATAAGGCCGATTTCAAAAAAAAGGTCAACAAAATTTGAACATCAAATGTTTCTTAAATTTATGAACAAATACTTTGGCCCAAGACCTTAATCCTTAATTCGCGCATACCATTGACAGATAGATTTAGAATATACAAATATTAAAATATGAATAAGATCTGATATGGTTTACAATTCGTATTCTTATAATTACAAAATTTATGAACAGATCTGCTAGCTTTACGTATGTTTTGTCGTTTCTTATTCAAACGTAAAATGTGAAAATTATTAAATTTTGTGTAGTTAAAATAATGTCTGGTATAAATAAGGATAAATACATCATCGACGAATTCTATTTAAAAATACATATTTATTTTACAAAATGTTTCATATTGAAAATTTATTATAGAAAATTGTGAAAATATAAGCATACACTATACAATTGTAGGTGTGAATCAATATCCGACGTCAGAAAATAATAACGAATAAATAGAAATTATATATATATATATATATTTACAAACATAAATATATAGTCAACCAAAAATTATCATAAAGATATTACAAAATATAAAGATGTATAAAAATCGCGAAACGTAATAAATACTATTTTCCTCAGATTCATCGCAAACTTGTGTATAAATACATCAACAAACATTGATATATAACGTTTCGAAAATAAAAATATTATTGATGTTTACAGAGTTTTCCACCAAAATTAACGGATATAAAAATTTATACCTCACGGAGAATCCCAAAATTCATTCGTTTTTAATTCCTTCGCATAAAAATGTTGAATCCCTCACACATGGTAAGAGCCCATAAAATTGTATGATTTATTTTTTTTCCTTATCCAACATCTCGGTCAATAGCTTTACCTCTTCCCTCGCCTGCTCGATTCTCTCTCCGTCTTCCCTCCTGACGAGTCCCAACTCACCCATCATGTCTATTTCGTCAACGTCCTCCAAACTCTCGATATTTGGACTTTCCACCCTTTGCGGAAGTCCGGCTTCACCGGCCAGGAAGTTCTCGAGGTCTTCGATGATCAAATCCTCCTCCCTCATGTTGGCCCTGTTGAGGGCTGCAATTTCTGCGAGTGCAGGAATCGTCGCCGCGGTTTGGCTAAGGTTATTCATTGCCCTGAGTGCCTGGTCGATGGAGTCGAGCACCAAGGCTGTGTCATCGGCGACGGCATTGTTGACGTTGACATTTTCCGACTCTAGGTCGACAGCCGGCACTATTTCATTGTGCGGTTGAATTCCTGCTACCGCGGGTTCTCTTTGCTCCATTTCTTCAGAGTCGGGCTTAACAGGCGGCAATTCTTCCTTTTTTTCGCTCATCTTGTTTCGATTCTGCCGCTGTCACTTGCGGGCGATGATATAGAAAGATCTACTATTTTGTACGAAAATAAGAAAACGATTTATGTTTAAATAAAAAATGGAAGACTTGCTCAAAAGCCTCATTTTACTTACAATTCAGCGAAGATATTCGGGAAGGATAATATCGTTAACTGTGCCAGACAAGGGATTTTAAGCTGTTTACAAGCGGAAGGTGTTTACGCGACTAATGACTAGTAACTACCTGTTCCGCGAACACCTACCTATACAGCTGCTATTCAAAAATAATATATAGAGCGATCGTCAATAGCGGTTGCGTTATATATAAATGCAACAGGGTAAACGTGTAATATCATTTTCGAAGTATTTAATATTTAGTAATTATTTAATTAATTTTTTAAGTTTAAATTTTATAATTTATCTTTTAACTAATAATAGGTAACTCGGGGTAATTCGGACACTACGATAATTCGGCCACTTTTCTAGTTCGCTATCGTCATTTATCCGAAAGCTTAAATAATCAATGTCGCCAGCTTCCAAATATGAAAAATATACCTTATAAATCATATTTAATTGTTTAAGAGTGATCACGACTTTTTTATGTAAAATTCTATTATCAAATTTCAGTGACTCGAGCGTCTTATAAAGTAAAAAACGTTTTCGTTTATAGTCGAAATATAAGCTTAAAAATCTAATTGGAAGTGATACGGTCCGAAAGGTGACGTTGTTTCCTTGAAATTGGTATGGAAGTAATATTAAAAATAATTTTTTTTCTACTTCATAAAAGCAAAAGACTTTCGCGTCTATAATTCACCTAATATCGGCCAATCTACAAAGTACAAAGAAGATGTTATCCAATAAATATGAGAATGTGTGAAATTCGTATTCTTTTCACGAAGTCATTAATGTGTCCCTTCTGTTAGAAAAAACTAAAATTATGATTAGCAATAAGCAATTTGATTTATCAAAATGAATTTTTTGTACAATTTACGGCAAACTTCCATATAGTATTCCAAAATCATTTATAGAATGCATTATAATGTAAAATAAATTCCTTTATTTTCTCTATACTTATAATTATTCATAAGAGTTAATAATTAAATAAAGTTTTTTATATATTTAAAAACATAAATTTTATTAATTTTTAGAGTTAAAGTTGTTATGGCTACCCAATCGGTGTTAATATAATGAATTTTTCACTATAACTTTTTTCACTATAACTTTTTCACTTTTTCACTATAAGCTGGCGACAAAAATAGGGGGAAGCACCTAGCGAGCCAAGCCAAGATGACGAAACCGCGGAATATTTTGAAGAGAGCCACGACTTCTGTAATTTGCAGCATTACGAGGGTTCGAGCGAGGCAAAAAATCAAGGTGTTGCACAAATGCCAATGTTTTTCAAGGTTGTTGTAAATAGCAAAGAAATTAAAATGGAAGTAGACACGGGTTCTTTTTGGTCCGTAATTTTCGAAGAATTTAAAAATAATTTTTTTAAACATGCGAAAGTAGATAATGTTGACTTTCTGTTAAAAGCATACGGCGGTTTAGTTACTAAAACCCTTAGGTATTTTAAACAAATCGATGTTAGCTTTAATGGTAGGACGATTGATATGGATTTATTGATTATGTCAAACAAAAGGTACGCCACTTTTTTCCAAAATATTTGCATTGTGGTATATCGGCGTCTAATAGTACCCACAGCCAATAAAAGTAAAAGAAAGAAAGAAAGATTTTCCAAAATAATTCGGGCCGGGTACAGGCACATTAAAGTTGGTTCTGAAAGAAAACGTAATTCCAAAGGCATGCAAGGCAAGACATATTCCATAAGAAATTCGAGACAAAGTTGAAGCTGAAATCGATCGTTTGTTAAAATTGAAGCATATTGAACCAGTAGAAATTAGCGAATCAGTTACACCGATTGTACCTTATATTTGGATGTATCGGCGTTGAAGTATGTACCGCACGTTCCCCCGCTAATGCGCAAGCGACGACGAAAGCTATAGGTTCATGCCTACGGAAAAATGGGCAAGACGGCTGGCTCTTAGTGAAAGCGCGGGAAAAGCGGGAAACACGGGACATGGCGAGTAATGGGCGCTGGACCACCTGTTTCGCTTTTCCCCACTTTTCCCGCGCTTTCCATGAGAGCCAGCCATCTTGCGCATTTTTCCCTGGCCATGAACGTGGTGGTTTACGCATTAGCGGGGGAACGGTCTATTGCCGTCTGCAGAAGCGCAGTACAACGCCGATACATCCAATTCGACGAAATCGGAGCTCCTCCACGCCGTCGGCCACTACCAGTCTGGCATAACGCATGGTAAAAAATGCAGTATTTTATAAGTTAATAAATAAAAAAAGTTTTTTTACTAATAATGTTGTGTATTCTAATTTTTGTCTAAAACCTATGTTTCCCGTGTATAATTTTATTTTATTTTTCATCTTGTGTTCTTTTATGACAACAAGCATATACTTGCAGATTTGTTTTTTAATACTTAAATACTTTACAGTTTTATTTTATATTAAAAAATATATTTTAATATTTTCACATAAAATATTAAGCCCGCACACTATAAAAGAATATTAAAATAACAAAAACATAGATAAATACAAAGTTTATGTATAGACTGTTTTCCAGTATATCGATTGATTTTACCCATGTCTTGGCATTTATGGTCGATATATGGGCAACAGTTGTCCACGGTATATATAAATCTTGCCCAAATGTGGCTCCGGTGCCGTGGCATTATAAAGTCAATATTTCGCTCATATATTGTTTCTCACAGGCCACATCTTGTCCATACTTGGCCTATACTACGTCCAATATTTGGGCCATAGTAACTTTTTTTACGCGGGAAATCACTTGTATATATTTTTGGAGCGAATCAAGAGATTCCACTCATAGTAGCTAGTCGCCTCCAAAGATGGGCATATATTACATGCCACACTTTACATATGATATTGAATATATTAGCACTAAGCAAAATGGAAACTGCGACGCGCTTTCGAGGCTCCCGATTAGCGATAAAACGACACCAGTTTTTAATAATGAATGGTTTAGTATTAACTATATGGAACAGGAGTTAAGTAATGTAACAATGGCTAAAGAAATAGGCTCGGATACAATGAAAGTCGATATTTTAAGAAAATTTACAATTATTTACAAACCGAGTGGCTGGATTGGTAATTACTGACTATAATAGAAAAAAAGTATTTCGATAAGCGAGATGAGTTGTTTATAGAAAGCAAGTGCATCTTATGGGGTCATAATACCTGAATCACTAAGACCTAATATTTTTACGGTCGTACCTTTTCGTAACATTTGGAAGATTTAGCTGCGGTATGTAAAATCTGCATGCAAGAAAGAAAAAAGCCCCCAAAAGCACCATTAATGCCGTGAGCATCCCCCGACCGATGTTGGAGTCGAAGTGACTTATTAGGACCTTTCTGCGATCATATGTTTATGTTAGTCGTGGACGCGTATAGTAAATGGACAGAGGATAAATAACTATAACTAACACAATCGGATAAACTGATAGAAAATTTCAAAAAATTATATACCATTCGTTTCGGGTTTCCCAATCACTTGGTTACTGACAACGGTACCCAATACGCGAGCGCGGGGTTTAAAAAATTCATGAAAGATAATGGAGTTAAACACGCGTTCACTGCTCCCGGCCACCCCGCAACCAATGGCGCCCCTGAAAATTTGGTCGATACGTTTAAAGACAAGGTCACTAAAATTTTTAAAAGTGGTAAACCACTAAATTTTGCAGTGAATCGATCTATTCTTATTTGACTACAGAAGTCTAGAGCATTTGACAACCGGACGGAGCCCGGGATGGATGATATACAAGCGAAAAATACGCACGAGATTTGATTTATTAAAGCCTAACGTGGCAAAAACTGTCGAAAATAAACAACTCGCTCAAGTCTTGAGTCGCAAAACTTATAGAAACGTTAATTTTCAAGTAGGGCAGAAAGTTTGGGTTGATGACTTTAGCGTAGGGAATAATAATCGAATCTCAGCTGTAATAGTAGCACAACACTCGCCTGTAAATTTCGAGGTTGAAATTTCCCCCGAACGCGGATGAGAAAGACATTGATCAGATTCTCAAGTTGAAAGAGAATTAAAATGTAACTAGCCCTCCACTGGAGTAAAATCATCCTGAAATAGAGCCAGTGCTGAAATAGATTGTCAAAAAGGCTGGCGCCCAAAAATAAAGGTAGTAGCTCTGTCGTAAAAAGGGAGAAGTTGTAGTATATGTTACACATACTGTAAGTCAACGCTCGGGACGCTCCGTCTCTATATCGTATGTACATAGGCCAGTCAGTTGCGTGGTATTCGTCACAGCGTACACGCACGTGCCAGAAGAATAGTTACTGAACGCCTAGCTCTTTAATAAAGTATTATTTACTTAGCATTTACACTGTGTTCTTATTGCTCTTTTTCTTTTCGTCGTTATTCTGACCGATTTAAGGGAAATTCTCACGGGAATTGCACGTATATTGTGAACTAAATCAGAAATAACATTTGCACTTGAAATAACAAGTTTATTTATAAACAAGTCCTGTAATTATTATGTTTTTTATCAGACTTTCCTTGATCAGTTATATAGTTAGATAAAAATGTTGTCATAAGTAATATTTTCAACATTAACAACACCTTTCCTTATTTCTTTCGTTCAAAATATACGTGGTGTTGCGATTTTTTGAATTCGTACGAGATGTGGAGAGTGACCTGTACAAAAGCTCTGGCAAATTTCTCGATATTTTTGGAAGCTTCCAATGGGTATGCATATCAAACGAAACTATAGTTAAAACACTTTCCTCTCACTTACACCACAATGCATAATGGACAAAAATGCACCACCAAACATCTCGGCATTTACCAGCGACATTTTGCAATTGCGAACCATAAGTACTGCGATATTAGCAGCCAAGGACGGCCGCGTAGACTTTATAACCGTGCGCTGTGCAACAATAGACGCTCGCTCTTTGAGTATACACTACGCGCATCATCTTCGCGTGCATGATGCATATATCGCGGTATTCGCGGCGGAGGTGGGGAAGGAGAAAATCTATCTGATCACACAGCCTCGCGCCTGTTATCTCGGGAGGCGTCGAAATCGGCCATCCAAAATCGGCACGACTTGCGCCTCTGAAGCAGTTCGCTCGTTAGTTGTGAATTCGCCCTGTGGCCGAGCGGTCTGTAGGTATTTCGAGTGTATTTTATCGCGCGTGTGATATTTCTCAGTGATTGGCGATTGTGATATTGAGACGAAATGATGTTTATTATCGATAACGATACGGTGAATTAAATTAGATTGTTCCTTGACATTTTCGGAATTGTGTTTTATTGTTGTAAAGTTTTTTTTTTTAAAGTCTTATAGTTAAAATTGTAATGTAACTGAAGAGATATTATATTGACGAATTCATTGACTTGACTATCGAATGCAGAAAATTTCCTTTTCTGTATAAATGTTATTCATTTTTTCTCTTGGTAAAAGTTTAAATTGTTTTTACGAGCTATATAGTAGTTCAAACTCTTAACTATTATAATTAAATTATTCAGAAAAACAGTCGTTTCTGAATGGTGCTATAATTGATATAAAAACGTTTATAATTTGCTACTTCATAAACGAGCAAGTATAGAAAATACAAATCAACTTATGTATATGTGTGACTGATGCGGTTATTGAACTTTTGCCATGGAGTGGATTTATAAAATTATTCAATTTTTCATACGTCAATGGATAGCTTTTTATTCTGCAGGAAGCGGCGCAACTACCGAAATAGAACAAGTATGAAAAAACATTTCATTGTAGTAAATTGTTGTAATTAAAGTAGAATTTGATTATATTCAATTAACGTATAGCTTTCTCAATTAATTGATGTACCATATTCTTTAATAAAAAATTTAACTTCTTGAAGAGGTTAAAGTTGTGGAAAATAATGTTAAACCTTTTTTCTAAGATAATAGTTAGAATAAATATTTTTAATTTTTATTTATGCTTCATTATGTATATTCGTGGTTGTCAATTGTGAATCCTAATTAATGCTATCTGCTAATGTAATAATAATAATGTCATAGGTGATATACATTTAACTATCTTTATCAAATACAACGCAGTATGATACTTTATAATTTATTTAACATTTAATAAAGGTTCATCATTCGATTGTAAAAACCCGACGGAGAATTCCAACAGATTCACCTAATCCAGAAGATAAATTAATCGACGGAATTCCAGATAACAAATCTCATGTAAGGATTAAAATTAATATTTAATCTTTGTAGTAAATGAGAACACTAACTTCAGAAATATTATATGCATATGTAATTAATAATACAACTTTTAAAAACTGAGAAGATTTGATTCATATATTGCATTTTTCTATTCGTTCTTTTATGCGAGGGAAGAGATATGACGAGAATTGTTAATCGTTCAAGTTTATAACTTATCTAATCTATTACTCTATGTAGATGCATGTATTTTCCCGTTGTCGTTCAAACTTTCTGTATTTATTTTAATCAAATAATCAAATAATTTTTATTTCACATATAATTTCCATTGTATTTTCTATTTGAGAAATTTTGAAATTTGTTTTTGACTATTTTGTAAGAAAACTTGTAATGATATCATAATCTCTAAAATTTTTTTTAGTGCAAAGTTGGGCAGTAGGTACTGGTACAGAATAGTGAATATACACACTATTTTCGTTAGTTTATAGATACTTATAGTAATATTGAATTTTCAATAAAAAGTTAGTGTATAATATTCAATTTGCACTGGAAAAAAATTTAAAGAGTATAATAACGTCCAATGTCATTAGAAACATTTTTATAATCAATATAAATTTATTCGATTAATTTGTTCATCAGAATGAGATAAGCACAGAAATGATGTCCCAAAGATTTTATCAGTTATAATGGATTGCATTTAATTAAAATGAAATATCTTTCCATAAATCAGTAATTGATTTGAACTTTAATTCCCATACTTAAATGAAAAAAAAATCTAAGAAAATAACGGCAAAAAAAAACTTTAATTCATATACTTAAATGAAAAAAAAATCTAAAAAAAATAACGACAAAAAAAGAAATGCAAAGGTTGGCCTAAGGCTCTCTGCATCTGCATGCTACAAAGCAACCGACAAGGAATAAAGCTAACATACGATAACATGGGGTAAGATACGATATTTATGAATAGATAGAGACAAAACGACAAAGCAATAAATGTCTATACATATAGTAACCCATGTTATTGTTGCTATTTTTTCTGTTTTCTTTTCTACGCCCAGAGGGCCTGCAAATTGTGTATTTCGATTTCATATTTGGTTTTGAAAACGAGCATTTCGTAATATTAATTTATGTAACATAACATATTTGCAACAGGATTTGACTACTATAAACTTCTACGGTGTGGATCAAAAGAACAATTTTCTATTTGTAAGAATCAGTCATCTAAAAGATAAGCATGCGGAATTGGTACTGTTTTTAGGACTTGAGGATGGACGAACGTATGAATTACCGGGTAAATAAATCTAGATATTTCCATGTTTTTAAATGCATTAAAATACATTATCAAAAATTATTCGATAAGGTTATTCAATAAATAATATAAGAAATATAGGTATAATGAAATTACAAATAATCGATCACTTTAGCGTCCTAGAAAAAGTAAAAAAAAAGTTTCGATATTTTCAAGGACTCCAAAATGGTAGCTTTTTGCAATTTCGTCAATTATGTACAATACCATTGTGGGTATAAAAAAAATTACTGAAAAATTATGATATTTAACAAAATGTTTTTTAAACGAGGGTTCAACGTTTTGCGGATATATTATTTTTAATAATTTTTAACCTATGTTAGATCATCCGAACACAGTGATCAACAGCGACGGGAAATCAGGCTGGTCAGCAGCGGGCTTGAAAATTCACGTCTTAGAATCCGCCAAAAGGGCGAGAATAGTTTTTAATGGACTCCTGAGAGAAGGCATTCGCAAAAACGTTAATGATGACGACGACGCTGATCATTTCGAACACATACGCTTAAATTGTATGTAAGTACATGTAAAATCAGAATAAAAATGTAATGTGTTACGTTTTCAAATTGTGTATGTCGCAGAAAATATTATAGCGGATATTTTTTCTCTTCAGATTTATAACATGCAGCCAACCGTATCAGCGGAAGGAGTTTTGGAATGCCAATGTACAAGCGGAAACACTAGCTCGAAATTTACGCAAAGCTTTCAAATGGCCGCATTTAATGTAATTTAATATTTAATTTTTATCAAATTTTTATCGCCTACGTGGTCGTTACTTTTATGGCACCAGTATGAGTGTATTTACTCCACCGTTGAAGTTTCAGCTATAAATATGCCAATTATTAATAAATCGATATTGATTTTATTAATTTTTTCGGACAATAACAAAAAAACTTTTGTAAGATATCTCTTTATTTGGTTTCTAATTTTGGAGAGTTTTATTCAAACTTTTTTTTTATATGCGCATAATCCCCTTAAAATTATGAAAAAAAAGAACTTATTCTTGAAATGTCGCTGATACTTATAGTTCCTCGTTACAGAAAGAATACCGGCGTCGATCAGGTCGACCAGTATGGCTCCATCATGAGTCAGGTAATCTTCGAGGACTCGTCCAACCTGGAGCTTCGTTTGCGCGGTTCACGGCAATATCTATTGGGAAAACGAGACGCAGATCGTTTAGACAGGAACGTCTGCGTCACTGGTCTCGACACTTTAGGAAATGCTTTCTGCGTTAATGCGCTCGATGTAAGAGGCGGATTAAAGAAGTAAGATATCTCTATATGTTAATCGGCTCTTCCATTCTTCATTTTTTTGGAACCTTGTCGTGTATTTTAATGATACACGGAAAACAAAATAAGAAAAACCCGTAATTATTCCCAAGTTCGCTTTGGCGATGAGTCATGACCGGAAACAATTCCCTTTTTAATGACCTTTTGACTGATATTGTTGTCGATAAAACGAATAAGTTTTCACATCAATCAACTGCGTGTACAGTACAATTCGTTAGGGGCGACTGGAGTAAAACCGGATACTGGGGTGGATAATCGGAATTCTCAATTTCTCCGTTACTATACTACTGTGATCTATATGTATATATCGTATCGGGATGTTTTTTTTTTTCAAAATGTGTGATGCCCGCTAGACGGCGGGCACCAACGCGCTATCTTCAATGAAAAACATCACCCCGAGTGTATAAGTGGGGCCTGCGGCACTCACTCGATTCTCGATCTACCCATTCTTACCATATTATTTTGCCTATTTACCTAATCGCCAATCATTATTTTTGCACTGCTTACTTATTGCCTATACCTTGCTTATTGCTTTACGTTTGCTTTCGTTGGTAATACGAGACGCTCTAGCATTATTAGTTTGCTTATCACCTAAACCTTGCCTATTGCTTTATTTATTTGCTTGAACGTATTTTACGTTTACAACATATTTTGCATCAACTTTACTAAAGGAGTAATTCCGTTTCTCAATTTTACTTTTAATTGCAAAAAATGAATAATTCCTTTTTTTCAAACTTTGGGATAAAGAATAATGAAAGACTTTCGTAAATTTCTAATAACATATTTTACAAATATTTTGTTGGCTAACCAAGTCGCGTTTTAGTTACCTGAATGTAAACTAAAAGCAATTCTAGTGTTAAATGTAGCAATTATTATTTTGTTATCTATTTTTAATAAACAATTTTCAAAAAGTATCCAGTTTCACGCCAGTCTCCCCTATTAATTTTTTACCACGTAAGGGTTCCTAATATGTCAAAGTTTATTCATAGAACATAGACATTAATTTTAACATGGTTTCAGTGTGCGACTCGGACACTTGAAGGATCCGATGGACAAGTTACATCCAATCCAATCCCTGATTTTTAACATGACGCGGTTTGTAGATCGATACGAGAGTGGATTCAACGAATACGAATTCCAATTCATAGGTTTATTACTTTTATGCAATGAAAATGAATAGATTATTGAGTTGCACGACAAACTAATTGCTTCTATGCTTGCTCGTTACAGCTAACAATAAAAAGTACGAGTTTATCATTAAATTTGACAGAAATAAGGAGAGAACACTTTACGGCGGCTATCCGTGGAATTTCCAATACCTATTTTGCCCTTTCGAAATGAGATTTAACGATACTTTAGGTATTTTTTGTTATTTTTTTTCTTTATTTCGTATTAACGGGGCGTTGGGCTAAAAGAAACTACGTTTATTACGTTATATACTATTTTAGGTGCTGGAATGATTCAAATTTGTCAACCGTACGTGGGCACGTGTTCCATAAGATTACCGCTTCTTAAAACAGTCATCAAAGCAAAAGAGCCGAACGAAAATGATCTAGTCTACACTCTAACTTTTGACGATGAGAAGTGTCGAAATGAGAATCTTGTTGGCGGCAAAGGAGCTTCCCTTGCTGAACTCACTTCTCTTGACTCTGAACAGGTATATTACGAATTATGTAATGTTAAATTGATTGTGAATACTTAACAAAATAATTCATATAAAAAATATTAGAAAAATATTTTCCTATCTCATTAATTCATCTTTATTCAACGTAGTTCACGGTACCCGAAGGTTTTTGCGTTACGGGCCACGCTCTCGAGGCACATATTAAGTATCATGAAAATTTGACTGAAGCAATTGACGCGTTTACTAAAATATGCGGCGAAGGAAACGTGGACATTATAAAAGAACATAGTCAGAAGTAAGTTTAAATGGAAAATTAATTTTTTGTTGTGTTCATACAGAGAAAATAAAGAATACGAATCAAAACACATTTAATTATCAATTCAAACTCGTACGTAGGGTAGTGCAGCTATTAGAAGATACACCCGTTCTTCGCGCAGTACAAGTCGAGATTTTGGAATCGCTGAAACGATTGGAAAACAGTGATGTTGATAATAGATATGCCATTCGGTCGAGCGCAGTAGGAGAGGACAGCGAAGACACTTCGGCTGCCGGGCAAAATTCGACGTTCCTTGGCATTAAAAACAACGACGAGGTGCTAAAATCCGTCGCCCGATGCTGGGCTAGTCTTTATACCTATCAGAGTGCAGAATACAGGTACTTATTTAACAATAAAGCATATTGTAAGTAAATTGTCTTTTAACAAATAAAGCACATTTTTTAGTTCTATTTTATTTTTATGAATCGTTGTTATAATTTCAATCGGAAAGAAAGTTATGACTATGAGTGATATATTGCTTTCTCCTATTTAAATTGCAGGCGGCAGAATGGAATGCCCATAAAAGCAGCAATGGGTGTTTGTGTTCAAAAGATGGTAAATGCAGAAGCGGCCGGAGTAATGTTCACCCGACATCCCATTACTGGAAATCCGAAGGAAATTTTAATTACCTCTAATTACGGTATAGGCGAGGTATGCAATAACTATCTTTAATTATATCAGGAAACCCAGAATTAATTTAAACTTTAGGTATCCCCAAAGCCGGTCAAAAATGTTGTTTTAAGGCATACTTTCTGGACGCGATTTTTCTTCTTTCTTATGTCACAAAGTATACGAGAAAAATTGTGTAGAATTAAAAATCTCTTTGGCTCACACTTAAGTTTAAGAAATTTTTGAAGCAAATGGCAAAAAAGCCCTTTTCTTTAAACCTCAGCCATTTAGCCCAGAAACATTCTACTCAAAGTTTCAAAAAAGAAATTGATATAGTAGAAAGAAAGTGCTTTCATTCCGTTTTTTAAATTAAAAAATTTTGTTTCGTTCAAAATTTGTAAGGATTTGAACATCGAAAAGCATAAAAATGCACAAATCGCAGGAATCAGCAGTCACAACTTGGAGAGCATTTTTCAAATTGATTCTGGATTTTCTTATATACCATTTATCTTTTCAAATATTTACAAAATTACACGACAATTCAGTCGGTGGTCTCGGCGCTTGTCGATCCGGACACGATAATCGTCCACCGGAGCCACGCAGGCGCACTAAGCGTTCAGATGTCCAAGATCGGCAAGAAATCGCAGAAGATCATGATCGACAGGGAAATCGGGGGAACCATCTGCTCAGACCTGTCTGCCATTGAGTCATCTACGTTGTCAATTAATGCGGACCTGGTGCTTAAACTCGGGGAGATCGGTGTGAGTCTAGACGAGCTTTATGGGGCACCGAGAGATATCGAGTGGGCGGTAGTGGACGGGCACGTCTACCTGCTGCAGTGCCGGCCAGTCACGGCCCTTGATACCTGGACGGATTTCGAACTGACGCACGAACTGGGTAAGGGATAGTTTTTGCTTTCTCAAAGAGAAAGCTTTGTAACGGTAAAAATTTCGAATGAAAGATTTTGATAAATTTCGATGTTTTTGAGGTCCCTGAGTCAGAATAATAGGTTTTTAAAAAATGTATGTATGTATGTATGTATGTATG
>JAPYZP010000203.1:0-30908 GCA_030522985.1 Torymus sinensis | reverse complement strand
ATAGCTTCGTTTTTCTCGATATGCAGAATTTTATTAATCCTATTTTTGCTTAGTATAGTTTTATATTCTTTTTTGTTATTATAAATCCTTGAAGAATATCTATATTATTTTTAAATATCTTCTTTTTTATTTATTGTTTATTAACGTTTTTCCTTAGGTGTGCCATCTTGCCCGGGCTTCCCCTATAATAAACTTATAGTAACTAAAAGTTTTTTCACTTGCCTAAGTATTTTTGCGAAAAGGTAAATTCCTTTTTCAACTTCATGTTTTTTTTTTTTTTTTTATTGAGTTGAACTTCATGGGATTGTTAATTTTTCATATATAAGTATATGATAAACTTGAGTTGCATAGGATGTAAGAATCAAAATTTCATACCAAATAATTTCATTAAATCTATTAAAATTTTTTTCTATCTTACTACACGGAAAGAAAGGTACGTTCGAGTAACCAAAAAATTGGTTTATTCAAATTCGTCAAAAAACACAGAACTAAAGATGATAGTATAACCAATGAGATTGATAAAAAATAGTACAGTTGTCGTAATCATTTTTTGATTGGGCTTTTGGTATAAATAATTGGTAGCAGTAACTATTGAAAGTTAATAACAACATCCAAATTTATATTAGCATTCAAAACTTTTACTTTTGGAAAAACCAATTTTTTAGTTGAAGCAACTGTCGAGAATGCTTACAGAAAAATATTATTTAAAAAATATCATTAAAATGATTATTGTACTATCTTTATTGGAAGCTTTGAGTGCCAATAAGTTCGTAAGTGTAACAACATAAAAATAGTTGGCAGAACTGCTACTTATTTGTTAATCTACCTCTTTGTTTTGGTTCTATGCTTTTTAATAAAGCGGTTGGTTAGGAAAGGAAATAATTCTTTTCATAGCTCTCGTAGATCGAAGCCTCCTTGTTTTGTTATATTAATAAAATGGCATCGGTCGAAAAAAGGCCACTGACAAGTAGGAGTTAAAAATGGAAATCGTTCACGGTTAAAGTCTAAACTTAATACCGCCTATACCATAAAGATATACATATTATGATGAACTTATAAGTAATCACAATGCGCTGAACTTGACTTTATTATTAGCCAAGCACATACATTGTCAATCAACCGGCCGATCAGTCAATAAAGCGGCTAATCGGCCGTATATTAACACAGGTCGCTCGGTACCACTACAAGCGCGTGTGAAAAGGCAGCTCTCGCGCGTTATATATTTTCCTCGCCGCATCGGTCCGTAATAGCCATCGCGTTCAACGCTCTCTCCTCTGTATATATACTCGGGCGATTCGCGGTTTAGTGTACATTACACGCGCGAGCGCTAGCACAATTCGATCGGCTTTCATCTCCGTAACGAGCCACATAATCGACGACGTGCACGCAGCGCCAAGCCGTTTATTCTTTCGCGGCGTACGAGCGCGCATAATAATCCTGATGGCGAGGCGCGCGCGCGCGTATACACATATGCCTCATAATAATGCCCGCGCGATTGCGCTTGCATAATCTCGGCCTTTCTGCTTCTCTCCTCCAATGGGCTGGCGCGCGATAGCGAGATTCGTTGTACAAACGCGCGGATGGGCTAATTGGAGGCTGCGCGGGTAATGATTCGCGAATGGATTGTTCGGCGCTGATGAAGCTGTTATTGTTCGATTTATTAAACCCGCGTAATTGGAGACCGTATGGGCTGAGAGGAGCTTAATTTATCGAAATGGCGTTGTATATAAATTATTTTATTCGGTTCGTTGAGTTATATTAACGAGTAGATAGCTCGAGAGGAATTCCGGGAATGTTGCGGACACAACTGAGACAAAATTAAGGTGCAATCATACTTATATATAATAAGTATCTTTTATCAATTTGGGGAAATTTAATGTATTTAAAAACTCGACGAAACAGCTATAGAATCTAAAAATAAATCGGTAAAAAATCCACTAGCCAATTTGTATCTGTGTCCGCAACTTGTCGCTCTTTTATTTTTGCGGTGTGTCGATCGACGACAAAAAATAAAAATCAGTGCATCGGCGAGAAGCAATACATAACCGCAGCTTATACTAAATATCATCGCGCTAGCTTAAAAAAAAAAAGAAAAACGAGGAGGCAAGAAAACACGCGAAATCCTTCACACACAACCGCGGCGGCGGCTCACGTTCGCCCGGTTCTCGCGAGAAGCCCGTGAACGCATCCATCCCCCGGCCTGGATATATATAACCTATATGCACACGCACGCAGCGTTAGTGAGCTCCGGGGTAAGTTGACATGCTCACGACACAAAAAGTCATGTTTAACAATCGCCGGCCCGGCTAAACCATACAAAATTGTCTGCTCTCGTTGCTCTTGCGCGCGCGCGTGCTCGGACTTAGTCGGAGTATCCAGTTCGCGCTGCGAGAATCCGATACGAAACTCGAAATTCCCTCGCCGCGCTTCTCTCTCTCGCTCGCTCGTTCGTTCAGCATGGTGGAAAGAGGAGAGTCTTCGGCGTATACACATGCGCTCCTCTCTCTCTCTCCGTACTTATCGAATTACCCCTCGCCCATTGTGCTGACATATATAATAATATCCGACTTGAAAATCCTTCCTCTATCCCTCTCGCTCTCGCCCGATGTATACGCGCTCTCTTTCTCCCGCCGCGCGCAAATCTCGCTGCGCTCCATTCTCTTATTACCGATCCATTGTGTTGTCGTCGCTTCTCTTAATGCCCCGGCGAGGGTGAATTTTTCGGATTTTAATTGGGATATCCGAAATATGCGTCTAATTATCCGAGTTATTTGCCGCTCATTAATGTAATTAAGGATCTCTATGTGTATAGAGTGTATAAGCGAGGTTTGACCGGTAAATTTAGATGGAATCAACTCTTTATTTATACTTTCTTCTGATCTTCTAATGATACATTCTTTTGTAAAATATTTTATAAAATTATGCAGAACACAGAGAAAATACTGTTTCATCTATAACTTTTTCAAACAAAAATATTTATGCACCGGTAGTTTATACATACATTATTTTCCAATATTCCATTTCCCACCTATAGAATTACACATATAGAGAGGGAGAAGGAATGCTGTTTGATTCTATAATAACGTTGCATGGATAGGTAGATAATATGAGAATTGTAATTGTAATACCCTTCAACGATTGTACTCGATGGTATTTGCGATTATGATATCTAAAACGATCGCATGTAAATGCATATCCAGTTATTTGCACGCTACCGTGCATGTCGTAAAGATATATTTATGACAGTATACTTCACGGTACTTTTGTTTTCCTTCTGTAAAAATTTCACATACTTTTTTAAAACATTACTTATGAATATTATTACAATGAAATTTTTATTCAGATAAATAATTAATTTGTAAACTTTGTTTAATGTGTAATATAATACCTGTATAACAATTGATGAACATTCAAGCATAATTTACATACTTTCATAAAAGATTGTATGCAACAGAAGAGAATATAATATGCAAAATGATAAAAAAAGTATACAGTGCAGTACACGAAGTTTCGCTGAATTATCAATATTATCTATTTTAATTAATAATCAACTATAGTAAAGTGTGCACTATACAAATTTTCCATGAAATTCGTTTTATATTATTTTTGACCAAGCGCGGTTAAAATAGCAAACAACAACTAACTTCATAATGACAAGTTTTGAATATCTAAACCTTAGATTTAAATTGAACTATGTTCTTATACATTATAATTAAATCTATTTTTATATCGTATTTAACTAACGGCAGATCTCCACACGTTCAATATAAAAGAATCGCAATCTCAAAATGACATTTACCTTTCAAAATCCAAAACATCTAAAAAAAAAAAAATCCAAAATTACGAAAACTTTGAAAGCACCTCAGCGTGCACGTACATATACATAATAATTTAATTCGCGCACGGATAAGCCAGCGCGCGCAGCCTTCTTCCCGCGCCCCATTTGCATAACCCTTGCAGCATGCCCCTCTCTCTCTCTCCCACCCCTGAAAACACACACAATACCCCCCGGTACAATAACGAATAAGGATCGCAGCGACCCGCGCTATATACATATACCGAGTCGAAGCGAGTAGTGCGCAAAAGAAAGGAGAAAAGAACGAAGAGAGAGAGAGAGAGAGAGAGAGAGAAGTGCGCGCGTGCATGCATCTCTCCTCGAGTGCAGCAGCGGAGGTGCATAGTCGGGTCGGTGTGCGCCGGCATACGTGCACGCACTGGGGTGCCGAAATGCCCAATTATCCCCGACGGGCGTCCACCCCCGGGCGGCGACGAATCGGCGGCTCGCGCGCGGCCCCGCCCCCCTCCCTCTCTCTCCACCCCGCCGCGGCGCAACGCGAGAGAGCGAGAGAGAGAGCGCGTAATATTACCTTTCCCTCCGGCGCGGGCGCGCGCCGCGGCCCCGAGATTTCTTCGGACGTCGGCACAGCGCGCGCTTCCTTCAGTTCGTACGCGAGCGCTGACAGGGCAGCATCTGTACACGCGCGCGCGCGCCTCCAAGTATAGGCGAGAGATAACGAACCCATCACGACGAGAGATATCGCGGAGAACCGATTTTTTTTCATTCGCGATACAAGGGTGACTCTTTGGATTCTGCGAGATTTTGAATTTGCCGCGGCGATACTTGACGGTTTTATAATATAGAGGCTCGAGTGAAAGAGTTTGTGCGTGCGGGGTTATAGCGGAAGTTGTGTGAACAGTGTGCTGTTAAAGTTGGGGTGAGATATATCTTGTCGGACGGAACAGCCAAACGGTCTTGTGCGCACCCCCGAGATTAATCTGAAACCGGGAGCGGACGCGATTAACAAAATAAAAAGAAAAAAGAAGTGCCAACCGGCGCAGTGTCACCAGTGAGATGTCGCGAAGCAACCAGCAGCTGGCCCACTCGCGGCGAAGTTAAAGCGCGAGAGCTCTGCGATTTTTTCTCACCTCGCCGACAAAAACAAAAGGGGAGCCGCGCGCGCCCACCTCGTGGGAGTGTCGAGAGATACGTCGCTGGATAAGAAAGGGGCGAGAGAGAGAAAGGGACAGAGGACAGCTTTGAGAGGGGCAATAAGGCCGATTCGGAAGAGAGCGATGCGTCCGGCGATAATGATCAACCTGCTGCTGCTGCTGCTTGTCGCGGCGCGCAACGGCGTCCGGGCAAATTGGTGGTGAGTCAATCTCCCTCCTATTGTGCGCGCGTTGTGCCGATCATTATACTTATTGCTTTCTTTATTCTTTTTCAACGTGTCTATTTTCGGGGCGAGCTTTTTCACGTCGACAGGCGGGTGTAGCTTAATGGTCGGAATTATTGGTGTTTTTTCGGAGTTTGTCGGCAGCGAATGGTTTGATGTTAGCGGTGCCGATGATTTTTTTTTACCTGGCGATGCTGTTAGGAATGATGATGGAAATTTAGGTTCTTTGAAAGTATAGATACACTTCGATCGAACGTATATGAAGTATGAAAATATTATTGATTGCAAAATTATTAAGCTAATTTAAGGTAAATGTGCGAATACCTGATGCGATGGTCGAGGTAAATGGTTGACAAGGTATGTTGTAATTAAGGATCGCAGATTAGATACAACAGCGTTTCGCTCATAAGCGCATACTCTTTAATGTATCATAAAAGTACAGCTTAAATAGCTATTTATGTCTCCATGTATCGAGATGTTTGCAGCCATTTCCTATATTGAATTTTCATTATTTTGATTTCTTAATTAAGTCGATTTATATTCGCTATATATTGAAAAGTAGTATGCGCGTAACATTATAATTAATGAAAATGGAAACTGGATTTTAATAACTGAAAACACGATAATTTAAGTATAGCTGTATGTAATAACTATACCGGTTTCAACTCCAAACTCGTATTTTCCAAAATTTTATTATACTTTAATGGTAATGACATTTGGTTGATAAGTGAAATTGTACATATAATAATTGTCATAAGCTACGTATAGGGTAACTCGACATCCATAACGTTGGCCAGTAACGCTAATGGGAAGGTTAACGAACTACTCGCTTACAAAATATGCGAATGTACATACACAGGTAATATGAATTTCAAACCGCGGCATTTTTATTGTCATGGATATTTCGAAGCATAATGTTATCCATACAATAAAGTGCTAACACCACGTTGTCGTCATGGTAATTTATAGCTGCGTTAATGTTCAATGAGTAATTAGCAAATTAAAAAATTCTTTTACGAATAATTATTACAAAAATTTTATGTGTGGAAACCTAGTCTATGATCGTAGAATTTCAATGAGTCTGAGGTTTGCAACGTTGGAGAGCAACGAAATTAAAAGAAATAATTCATTTTACTTAAGTTTATACTACTCGCGTGTAGATTTAGTGATTTATATAGTATATAATAATATTATAACAAAGATTTAGATGAAATTTCCATTGTTTATTAACTTTAATCAACCGTAAAAAATTATTTCGTTGCGTTTCAACGGTGCAAACTTCAGATCCACGAATTTCAAGAGCGCATATATATTCCAGAAGCATTGATTTTATTTAGAAAACACGCAAGGTATACGCATAAATAAGGATTCCACGCTGAAAAAACTCTATGATAAAAGACTTGGCTATGATAATCTGTTATTAGACTTTTACTTTTTGTAGATTAGATATTGCCACATATAAATATTTCGTTAATATTATACGCATCATTTGCATGAAAATTAGATGGTAATTAGAAACAGGTTTGATTCGAGTGGTTTATATTTTCAATCTTGCTCTAGTATATAATAAAGTGTCCTTTTCAGCTTTGTATAGTCACAATTAAATATACATTTCTGACGTCGGATATTTAAATAAACTTCAAAATGTCCAGTCTGCAATCATTCTTTATAATGACCATCGATTATCAATTCGCGCATCCTCACAAACAATCCCGTTATTAATAAACCATTGAATAAATTAAGCTTACCCCATTTATAAAATGTACAATGACGCATAATTTGTGGATGCGGATTATTAATTTACAACCTGGAAGCTTTTTGTATAGAACCACTTACAAAGTCTGTAAAAATAATCTCATTCTTAAGCACGGGAAATTCGCACTCTCGCCACAAGCTCCCACCTACGGGAGCCACGCCGATCTCCGTAAAACAGCCATCGTCCATTACCGGGAGTCACTCGGGAAAATGGGACCCCGGCGTAATGACAATCGCGCGTGGCTCTCAAAGGCACGCGCGCGCGCGTTTTACAGAAGCCGCCGCCGCCAGCGGCCTCGGAGGGATTTTATTTCTGACAAACTGGTTCCGCGCCGCCGCCGCCGATTAATCGGACAGCCCAGGCATTTCGCTTGCCGGCGCGGTGGAAGAGGAGAGGCGAAGAACACTCGTGTGCCGTTGTTGTCCGCGCGCTTCTTCGTCTTGTTGGACGCGAGAAGTGCGCGCTGTTTTTTGCCCGTTCTTGCGGCCGCGCGCGTGCGGCTTTGTTCGATTCGATTAGCTTTAAGGCTGTATATACGGCAGTGGTGGGGTTCGAGAAGGTGGAGTTGCGTTTGAAAGTCAAATGATCAAAGTATATGTTGTATGGTCTAAAAATGGCTAAAACTGTGGCGTTGGATAAAAGCATAGTTGTGTATAGGATGGGTAAAAAGAATGGTTCGTAAAATCATCATTTGATGTCGGCTTACTTTAAAGTTCTTCGCCGTGGAATATAAATCTTCATTCTATACACGTTATTCAAATTTCGCAAGCAATTTGAATTTTGTCATCGCGATAAGTTATATTAGCCCCGCTTCACTATATATCGCCCGCCTTAAATTATACAAAGTGTTTGCTTGTAATTTAACTCATAACAGATTTGCTGAATGTACATGTAGCCGTTAATTAGGTTAATGGCATCTAGATAAGTTGATGCATTGAAGTTCCACTTGGCAAGATCAAAGTAGCTTTTACAATCATAAAGTTTTGGCAAAAATTCAATCTCGGAAAACTGTATCTATACATGGAGCTATTCAATGAGAGCAAACATTTTACATATGAATAAGGAGGATTTATACTTCACGATGTTATATATAGATATTCACATTTTGACGTTGTGCTTGAATAAATTGTGAAAGCTACTTACGCTCGTACCTCGTAAAATTGATTTCAATAGTTTTATGTAAATATCAGCACGATTTCTCTTATATTTTGTGAAACTATATCCCATTTTCCATTAATATACAGCATAATAATTCATAATGTATGATTTTTTTGTTTCAAAATAAAATTACACTTCAAAACTAGCCCGACACAATATGGCACAGATACGTAAAGCAAATCACCGTGCGATTACAGCAAAAGCGGAAATCTCGAGCCATGCACGCCTCATTTCAATTTCGCACGGACGGCACTCGCAACGTTGCTCCCACGAGAGCGTTTTCGGGGATGCGCGGAGATAATTAAAAAGATAACGAATCGCATCTCTCTCTCCCTTGTCTACTAGATGCACCGTCGCTCGCCACTTATACCCTCGTCCCCCCAGCCTCATAACCCCTTCTCCCCGTCGTCTGTATATATACGCGTATACAACGGAAATCGGCGAGGGGGGCGCGCGCGAATTCCCGGCGCGTTTTTTCAGCCGCGCGCGAGATAAGCGGGGGCCCCGACTGAGTAATTAATGCAATGACAGGGGTAATTGAGCCCGCGGCATCGCGATAAGACCGGCGCGGCTCTTTAATCTCCGGGGCGCCCGTTTCTGATTTCTTTGCGCGCGCGCTGCCGCTTGTTATTGCGCGTGCGGGCAAGTGTATATAATATACATATATAAGGTTGGTCCGGGATGAAAGAAGCGCATAGAGTGGATATATAGCGCGCGGATTATAACGGACTTGTTATTTTCGCTCCTTCGCTCGGCGTTTTTTTTCCATCGCGAAAGAGAGTTTTCTTTGCGGCGTTGGCCTGCAGTTGAGATTTTGCTCTGCGATCGGGGGATGCCTCGAAACGCTTCTTTCTATTTATATAAATACTATAATTTACGCTTCTTTTATCGTGCAGCCAGTTTTCTCGGGAGATTTTCATTTCGATAGGGAGAAGGTTCCGTAGGATTCGTTCGAGGAAAATTCACGATACTGCCGGTTATTATTTTCCTGGCGGAGAGGAAAGGAATCCAGCTTTAAAATATTCCGATTATTTGATAATCTTAAATGCAATTTATTCTTTCAATGCCAGAGCTGGAACGTATGTATCAAGGGAGCCCTTAAGTGTTCGTTTTACAAATGACTCGCCGATAAGAGGCAATATCTTACCTCGATACAGTGATTTCCGTAATTTATCTCCTTTGCACGCTGCTCGTTTTATATATATCGCACGCTCACAATAAGAGAGCGGCTTGGGATGCAGTAATTGGCATATGGGAGCAGCGAACTTGTCTTTCTTTAAAATTGTCAAAACCACTCAGGGCAAGTTTCTAACGATGTGCTGGTGCAAGGCGCATACCTTATCTGGCATTTTCCTAAATTAATTTAGTATAAAAACAAAAAACAACTGCATCAACATATCTCACTAGACGCGTATCTTTAATTTCACTTCTTAAAAGTATCATTTCCATAAATGATAAAAGATAGTTTATTAGTCGATATCATTACCTCAAACGAGATCGAAGGGAAACGAACTCATTGTGGAAAATTCGTTTAATCCTTATAATCCCTCTCCGGAAATTTCTAGAAAACAGCAAAACGCTCATCTGTAACCAGGTGCGGCCATTGAAATCGCACGCATCGCATTTCCCGTGAACACAACCACATCACCGGACGTTCGCTAACTCTACCACCCACCCCCGCATTTCCATCGTCGACGCGCGCCATTTCACCCCCCACGAGTTTGTGCAGGCCAAACGCACTTACGGCTCTCGTTTTCCGCATCGCGACGGCCATTACCGCGCGCGCGCGCGTGGCGACAAAGAGAAGTCGGCGCGCGGGCCTTTTAAAAGGGGCAGAAGGGGGGGACTCGTAAAAAATGACCGTAACTCAGCCAAGGGCGAGAGAGAGAGAGAGAGAGTCGAAGTCCGATGCCCTGAAGAATGGGCTTGGACGCGGTCCGGAGAAGTAGAGAGAGAGAGGAGGCAGGGCTATAAAGTGCAAATGCATACATGAATGAGAGATGGAGAGAGACGCGGGAGGGGGAAAGAGTGCCGCGAGAGACAAATTAAAAGGGAGAGAGAAGGGGGAAGAAGGAGGGAGTAAGAAGAGAAGAGGAAGTTTCGGCCGGTGGAAGACGAAGAGAATGCGGTCGCTGCGTGAAGTATGAGGCGAAGGTATGTGGATGGGGGAATGCGTGAGAAGTGAGGCTGGAGTGATTTTGGGTAGTAATTTTTGTTCGCGATATCAATTATTAGGATTTATATTTGAGACTTAATTTGAAGGGTGTGTAAGGCACTTTAATAAATTTATATTTATGATGTGTGTGGGGGAACTAATCTGTAATTCACTTGTTTTTGGAAGGGAGTGAAGTAATGTTTTGAGACAAATGAAATTAATCCTTGCGGTTTATTTATTGGTTGATTCGGGAAGATTATCGTCTTACCCAATCAAGATTTCGAGTCCAAGCAAAACAATATTAAAAAAAAAACATGTTTGATAAAAGTCGATTCCTTCTTTAACTTTTACAGCAGCAACAAAATCGAGCGATTCATTGATGCGATAAATAATGATGGTAAGTCAAACGTAATACGTAAGAGTAAGTGAATTGACAATACTGTGAATTTCGGATAAAATCACACTTGTTGAATCATCAAAAAAAATTATTGATAAGCCCATATAAATTGAACATAAAGATTTTTAATGTAATTTTTTATATTTTAATATACATTCATTTTATATAATTTCAATATTTTTGAAATATTAATAAAAACCTGAATAAAAAAATAAACAATAAAAATATGATAGAAAAAAAGCTTTCATTTTTAAAACATGGGCAAATTTTTAAGAATACATCTCTATAAGCTACATATTTTTAAAATTACTATATAAACTCCACAATTCAACGCCAAACATATAAAAAATACAATATTACGTCATCAGACGCTCACTAAAACATTATTCCCTCGTAACCGCTTACACTGTTTTCGCGCATTTTCACGCACCGTCGAACTAAAATTTTTACGCACTCGCACGCACCGACGTTAACTCACAACGCGACGACTATATGCTTATAGAGCGGGAAAAAGTCAAGTCCGCAAGCCGCGCCACATAATACAAGCCGTGATGGGACGAGCTTGGCGCGCGTAAGGCAGCGAGGGACTTTAATAAACGGGTTTATTAAGCAGCGAGCACGCGAAAAACAACGAGGAGATGGGCGAGTCTCGCACATTACGCGTCGGGTTTTACGAGGGCGATTAAAAATCGCATAACGCGCTCGCGCACCCCGTACTTTTTACACCTCGCGTGTGCGGGCGTATATACATATACTTGTACGCGGCGCGCATTGTCGAACGAATGCGCCGCCACCGCCTCGGTCGCTCTTTTTGCCGTTAGCTGGGATTAGCTTCGCGACTCATTTTTACAATGCCTGTAATAACGTGTCTCCTTTGCTCCTTTATGTCCTCTGGTAGGACTCATTATTTGAATTAATAATCTACTACCGCGTGTATTTTATAATTAAACTAGGCTTGGATACGTACTGAGAAACAAAGTAGAAACAAATTTTGTAAAAATCACCATATTGTTTTATAAAGGTAACATTAAAAACTAAAAAAAAGATTACGTAGTTGTACAGGAAATTAAAAATATAACATATTAAATTTTGTTACATATTTCTAAGAAATTTTCCAACAAAACATTGCAAAATTATAATCTTTTAATTTTTACTTATATTATCTGTTTTATCACTGTACACAACGTTATACATATTTTGGAATATTATTATGTAAAATATTATATTTTCCATTTTGAAGGTAAATTATATTTTTTCCATCCTTTAACTTTAAAAATATATAGCCTCGACTTCAGCCTGAAATTTGCGCAAGCGATAAATTTTCGAGTTAACCAGATTATTATTCGCTTTGAGCTCTATTAAGAAATGGCTACATCTGCTATACGACGTAGTCCATAGAAATATTTTGAATGGGGATCACTTGGCAACGTAACCTTGGCTTACGCGAACAAAAAGTCGCCTCCGATAGGTGTATATATCTAAAGATATATGCGTATATAAGATTTTTTACGTTCAAATAGTCGGTAATCACTATCAATTTTACTTCTCTCTAAACTCTTAACATCCTGTCATCATGTCGTTAAACGAAAATTTTGTTTATATCCATCGTAAAAAGTGCACTCACATATCCTAGAATAGAAGAAAGAAGTATGTGACGTTTTCATTATTCTTTGTGAGCGTGTATTTAATGATTTCCCCTTGTCTTTCGGAGAAAAGTCGTTAAATATTCAAGTGCCGGCTTAAGACTACTTTTGCCGATTGATACGCGACTTCCAGAACGGAATTTCGAACGTATACGTGCGACGCTCAAAGAGAATCTCGAAGCAGAGTTTTTGATTCAGTGACGCTGCGAGTGCAGGGATTTAACTTTATCGGCAACTACAAACTATAAAATGTCTCATTTCATGCACGCGCATAATGTTGGCGATAAATTCAGCCTGCACGCATGTTTGCAAGAGTTAAACGATTCTCTCACATTTAAATACGCGCAATTACTACTGATTATTTCACATTATGAACTCACTTTGGATTGCTGCAATTACAGCACGTTAATTTTTCGCGAGGTAGATATTCCACTAAATTGAGGATTTATATAAATTGAATACCGCTATTAAATACATGTAACTTACACTTCATTTGAAAATTTTTATGATAATATATCAGATTCTGAAATTACATAAACTATGCGTATATATATGTACAGAAATAATATATAAAATTCTATAAGCGAATTTCGGGCAAAATTTATAAAATAATTCTACAAGTATGCAAATAAATCATTAACCCCGCAGTTCCTTGAAGATTAAGTCGACACCCACGCGGCGCGCATCCGAACAAATAAATTCGCACCAGAAACGTCACTGCAATTGCGAAATGTAGAGCAGACGAGCCGCAAACGGAGAGAGGGAGATGCGTGCGTTATGAACGCAATGAACTGCGCGTCTTACTAGTTAAGGTCACTAAAACGTCGCTGCTCCTCCATCACTCGGCGGATTCGCCGATGCCCTAGGAAGGATGTAAACACTTACACGCCGAGATCCGCAATAAGGCTGCGAGACTGCGCGCGCGCCATGTCGAACTCTGAGTCATTCGAGATATTTGATTCTGCAAATCTGATTTATTCTATCCACGTAGTTGTGCTTTTATTCTGCAAAATAACAAGATTAAGGGAAGTTCAGATGATTCGATAGAGAAAAAATTCATATTATTTTAATCATTTCAGAACGATGATTGTGTTGATAAGTATAATAAACTTTTTCATAACCATAACGAAAACTTTAATGCGGAAATTCCTATAAAAGTCTCGATTGTAATGAGGTTTACCGCGGTTTTATAAGATGAGGAATGGTATGTATTAAATTAATTGAATTTGGATGTGTACTTTGCATAAATTCACGTTGTAAATCATAAAAGAAGCTTTGGAAGGAGCACATCAAATGAGAACGTTAAAGTTATATAAAAGTACATTGTTGAAAGAACACCGTACATTTTTAATGCATCAAAAGTTATAAAAACCGAGTGCCCCTTTGTGCGATGTAGTTAGGTAGGTATAGAAAAGAAAGAAATAAAATTCGCGCCATTTATATTATTTAGCGACTTCTCTCCCTCACGCGCGACACACGCGCACGCGCACATAAACCGCGGTGAATTATAAAAATTTTAATGGCTCTTTTTCGAAAATTCGTCCCGATCCTTCTTTTATATAATGCTCGTACGCTGTATAAAGGCGCATTAGCATTGTAATTTCGTTTTATTTTGTCTGAAAGGCCTCGGATGTAAGCGACATGTTACTCTCTCCCTCTCTCTCTCTTGCATCAAAGTTTCGCGCTCCGCGCAAGTATGTATGTATATATATACAGCGTTAGACTCGTGGCAGTTCAAATAAAGGTCTTTATATGAAAGGTCTAATAAAAGGTCTTATGGCCTATCACATTTTTATGATCGCCGGTAATAAAACATTGAAGCAGCTGCGGCGCGCTTTTTCAATGGTCCTATGGGAAGATATCGATTTTGGTGTATAATCTTTTAGCAAGGCATTATTATATACTGTTTTGTTTATTATAACGAAAATTTAATTAAAATCCAGAATATTGAACTTTCAGAGTACATTAGAATGATCAACAGACGTTGCCCTCTTGTTTACGAATGAAAGCTCGCGCGCAGGAAACGCATGCAGCACTAAATAGCCGGGAAGCGAGTGGCCTACCTACTCTATGTTACAAGACTGCTGGTGAGATGAGTGGCGCCAAAAATACGCGAGTAGAAGGCGCGCATTCAGATTCAAGCCGTAAAAAGTGGGTCTGGCCGGCCAGAAATTTTGCGAGGTGACGAGGCGTGTTCGCGCCCGGCGAGATTCGTGTACTAACTACTCGAAGGAACATTTTCATTTCGAAAAGTGGCTTATTATGCACTAGCTGGATTCGAACTTCGTACGAGTAAAGTATGTGTGTCTATAGTTTTAAAGTTAATAATTTTAAAGTGTATTAGAAATTCATCTATATATTGTACGAATATTTTTTTTAGGATTGAAGGTACATTTTGGTGTAATGTCCTTTGCAGGATTTGACACCTATTTATTTTATGCTCTTGACGTAAATATAAGGCGTATATAGATAAAGTTTTAATTTTGAATTTAATATTTAAAAAGTTGTACGATATAAATAATTTACTTGATTCAAAGGATGTCTTCAAACTTGATGAATTTAACAGTTTATAATCAAAAGAAGATCTAATGATGGTCGTGTAATATATGTAATAAAACCTTTGCCTTTAAAAAAGATAAACTGACTTTATTATTAAGAAAAAGTAAATATAATATTCGTTATTATTATGAGAACGCAAAAATACTTAACAATTATCTGCTTTTTATTTGATAATTTAAAAAAATTTTTTTAGGTATATTATTGCAGCCCTTGTATAAGGGATCCTGTACATATTAGTACCTACCTATAACTACATCGCACAAAGGAGCACTCCGTTTTTATAACTTTTGGTGCATTAAAAATGTATACGGTTGATTCAACAATGTACATATATATAACTTTATCGTTCGTTTGATGTTTTCGTTCCAAAGCTTCATTTATTATTACAATGTAAATTCATACAAAATAATGTACAGATTCAAATTCAATTAATTATAATTTCCAATTTTACCAAAATATTATGTATAATATTTACAATTAATCTTTTTTTAATCTCTACCAGTTACTGGCTCCTATATTCCAACCTATATACGTATCAAGTGCAACCCCAATATACACGTAACGTCAACCCATTAATTACCGCACAGTATATTTTGAATATCTATATGAAAAAACAATATCAAGCCCGCCGCGCATGAGGTTCTCGGAACTCCTTCACCCCCAAAAACATTTCAACAAACTCTCCCGCGCAGACCCCGCCGCTTTCAGATTATATTATACATACATACACATCAGACGCACAAAGTATCCCGACTGGGTGTGCAGCAGCGTCGTCCCTTGCATCTCTCGCCCACACAAGCGCCGAATGCAAATAGAAACGAATCGACTCAAGGTAAACGCCGAGGAGATCACCCTCGGCCCGACACGTTTACGATCTAAACGCGCCTTGAAAAAGAAAATAATACAGAAAACACGAGCGCCCAGCTGGAAACGAGATTAGAGCAATTTCGAGAGTTTATAGTACGCGCCGGTTATCGCTGAGAGCGCTCTCTGCGTCATTTGTGATCCTTAACTTCCCCTTATCGTCTCTTCCGACCGGCGCGGGCGTCTTTTCTTAGCACGCTGTGCAGCGCTACATGGATTTCCGTTATGAGTTCTGGCCTGCGCGCGCGTTGCTGGATGATGCGCCTCGAGGTGCATGTAAGGATAATGTTATCGTTTGCCCGCTGGCGGCGCTCGTGGAAGTTTAAATAAATTCGTAAAATGCAGAGTTTTAGGGGCCGACGGGTGTAACGATATCGCCGTTAAGTGAATGTTTGGGAGCGGCCAAAGTGGAGCGTAGTTTTCGAAGACTTGGGAAATTTAGGACTTTAGAATTATCAAACAGAATTTGTTTTTATCGTAAAACACAAGTTTTTTTGTGGGGATGATTTTAAAGGACATCTGTGTATATAGCGAGGAGGCAGTTTTATGGTCAGAACTTACATTTGAATTGAAGTTACGAAATCTTTGATGTATAATAAAAAATCTAGAATTGAGAGCTGCATCCGTTTGAAGTGGAAATTGGAATCAAAGGATACGGTAATGACGCTCTAAAAGCGACTGTATCGAATATGTAGTAGTAGTGGTGTGTATATGAGATGAGTGAAAATCTCTATTTATGCAATTATTTATTTATCCTATGCAACACATTAATGAGTTAAAAGAATTTGAAAAATTGATGTATAAAACAGAGTATATAGCAAGTACAAATCCGCACACAACGATGAAAGTTAATGGGTCCGAAGTATGTGACACCGCAGTTTTCACTTGACAAACAACTGACGTATCTCCCAGGCGAATTAACAGTACACTACATGTAACTTTCCACGCGCGGGTAACGAGATTCTCTTCCACAAAAAGCGCGCTGCACTTTACCGCGTCCGCACTCAAAATCGTCGCCTTGCGATCCTCCGGGTTTTCGCGAAGGTTGTTTGTACAACAGCTGCCAGAGTACAAGGAGTAACCGAGAGCGAGAGGCGGAGGCAGAAGGTAGGTATATAATAACGGCAATTTTGCACTTCGCGGAAGTGTTGCTTCTCGGAAGATCTCTCACTCTCTCTCTCGACGTCCCTTTCTTTCTTCGCGGCCGTGTCGCGCGAAAGAGGCTCGCGCGGCCCGCGGGGCAATCGCGCTGCGTAATGACACGTTATAATAGAGGAGAGCGACCTTTTCCGTGAGGGGCCAATCTTTTATGACATTATTAACGGGCCATCGCAGCCTGTTTGTTTAAGGAGATATTCCCCTGCTTTTTTTGCGGAAGCCGTCGTGTATATGTATATATATATACACTGCGGCCGTGTATATACTTATGCCATTTGCCGCCGCGCGATTCGTTAGACGCTATTAGGCTATCACCATTTTCGCGGTTTCCTTTGATGTAGCGTATGGCGGGGAGGCCGCTTCTATACTTACCGATGTGCCATTGGGGTTCTTTGTAAGAAGATTATACGCAGTAATCGACGAAGAATTCGCTTGCCCGCGCGCGCACGGATGTAATCGTGCTGTGAAACAAAGTTCTATTCATGCTGCGGTTTTGTACGAGTTGGTGCGCGGCCTTGAATAATATAATTATAGGTCGCATGTATACCTTTTAATGTAATATGTGTGTGGATGAGATTGTTTACGGAATCTGGTACATTACGGTGGAGATTTGGATCGTGGTTTTTTTATTCGAAGGGAAGGTGTAATCGTTATAATTTGGGATATATGTTGAAATGTCTATACCGTATACTACTTAATAGATCTTAAGGATTGATAATATTATGTAAAAAAAAACCTACCGAAAAAATTAACCTTAAATTAATTATTTTTTAGAAAAGTGATTTTCGTTAATTATACCATGATATTTCAATTTTTCAGAACGTCAATTGAAATGATGAAATGAACATGTACAACTGTACGAGTTAATCATTGTAAAGTGCATTCGTATATTACAAAATAAATAGCACTTTCAATCCATCATTATACAACGTATTATTAAATTACAAGTTCATTTACTCATGTATACACTATCTTAAACTTTCATTTTTCAACCCATCAGACAGAAAAGTCATTCAGCAAGCATACAATACATATATATACGCAATACCTCGCTCGCAGGAACACTGGAAAACACCCCAATATGCAGTACAACCGTCGGCGTCCAATAAATCACGACAAATTTGAGGATCCACCGCGTCTACATCCGTCCCCGTGAATACTCAAAAATTCCGTCGCCCGTATCCCTACAATACATCCATGTACATACCTACATATACATACGTCGCACAGGCGCGTGTATTCCTCCCCTCGGGGGGGACAGAACCGAGAAGAGCCCGCGTCGCGGTAATACACGCGGCCGCGCATAAAGCGGCGCAATTTTATTATTTCCTTCGCGCGGAGGCACCGCTGTATAGCGCGATCCGAGGCCTCTATATACACGCGCGATTCGTATTATACACGTACGAGGGTGAACGGGAGAGAGCTTTTTAGAGGGCCGGGTAATGGCGCCCCCCTTCCCCTTCCGTTCGAAATGTATACGCGTCCTTTTTTTTACGACGATCTATAGCGCAGCAAGAGAGAGAGAGAGAGAGTGGACCGTATAATATATATTACGGCGGGCAGTTTATGCTGCTGTCCGTGTTACGATGATTCCGATGGGGTATATAGAAGAAGGCGAGTGCGCGCATCACGAGGTGGCGTCGATTATTCCGCGTACTGTGTCTTTGTCGCCGCGGAAGTCTCATGGGGGCTTAACTGCAAGTTTAATACGGAACGGGAGGAAGCTTTTTAAGCGATACACCCGATATAGGCGCTGTGACGTGAGTCGTCGTGGTATATAATGTTTTTCGTTAGCAGATTTCCCTGGTGATTCACTTTCGATCTAACCATGCGCGAGTGATTTGCAAAAAGAAAAAAAAAGAAATGAAAATACTTTCCTGAGGTTCCTGCTGCATCGGATTGCAAAATGCTATTTTATAAAAGGAAAATTAAAAGAATCATACTTTTTTAACACATATTATGAAACACTGCTTTTATTTATTGGGTAGACAAAGAAAAAGTCAATATCTGAAAACTGCAACGCGAAGTATCTAAGAAATGTGAAATAGAAACGAACAGCAGTGAACAATGCCGCATATCACACTATATACACTTTCCTGGCGAACCGTAAAAAAAGAAATTGAAACCGTTCTCGCGTCGCATTCACGGCGACCGATAAAGCGCCTTTAACAATCTCCTTAAATCCGTAAAGATCCTCCTATTAAAGAGAGCCTCGCGCACTTTTCCACTTATACGCGCAGGCGCCTCGCGCCTTTATATATACACCGCGGCGCGCACTTTCGCTTTCTCCCCCGGTCCTGTAAAAAGGACATCGTCTTTTATTGCCTCCCCCTACCCCCGTCCGTACGCTCACGTATATATATATATCTATAAAGCGAAACGAGAAAAGCGAAAGAGAGAGGAAGGGAGAGCGAAAGTAGCCGACCGGACGTCTAATCGAAGGCATTTACGATCGCGGTGAATCATTTCTCCTCCCGAAAATAAGGTTTTCCCAATTCACCGCCGAGCTCGCGTATACTGACCGCACACCCCAGCGAGAGAGACGCGCGCGCCGGTATATATACGGCCGGGGGGGAATATATTGCGTAATTGCCCGTGCGCCCGGCCGCCGGCGGCTTAACCCCCCGGGTCAAAGTCTCGATTCGGTGCGTATGGCCGTCGGTCTGCGTGTATAGTTCAAGACGGTGGTCGGAATATATACCTCTCCTCTCTCTCTCTCTCTCTCTCTCTCTCTCTCTCTCTCTCTTTCTCCCCAGACGATTTTGGCTCTAATTTACAGTAAGTCAAAATTTCGAGGCGATGATTATACGCGGGCTACGCGCGCGAGTATTTATCGTTCTTTCTTTCTTTCTTTCTTTCTCCCTGCTCTCTTTCCTATAGCCGGGTGGCGAGACTGAGGTATAACGGCATATACAGACCACGTGCGCTTCTTTATTTCGTCGCTTAGTGCGCAGTTTAACGATTTTTCGTAAGTTTATTACCCGGCGTTTTGATGTACTGTGAGGTTGTAATCCGTGTGTTATAAATGGATTATCGAATTAGGAGTCGAATCGATATAATGATATTTTCTTGTTTTATGATTATTATTTTTAAACTTTTATAGTTTATTATATTAATTTATTTTATTTAGGTTTTTCGAATTACTGGTTATTTCATCTTATAAAGAAGAGAATATAGCCATTAACTGAAAGTAAGATATCTCTTGCGTGAGAGACAGATTCTCAAATTTCAAGCTCTTAAAAATTTTTCAGCACTAATTAGCAGTGCAACGTAAACGCCACTTCTGTTTACCGTCTCACGCAGTACCATAAAAAACCCTTGAATTTCATTCCACCCAGCCGAAATCCAACTTTTCAGCCTGATTACGCTCGTAAAATATTTGCAAAAGAAACATTTTGATTTTCCAGTCGCGCGACATTCCCCATATATACGCCCCGGTCTCGCCAGCTGCCGATTTTGCTCGTTAAAATATGGCCCCTGATCGCGCGTCGCCAGTAGCCGTCGCGTTCTCTCGAATTTACGCGCCCGATCGCGCGTTATCGTACGTTTGCTTTAATTAGAACGTGAACTCTAAGCGCGGGCACGTTTTCCACTTATGTAGACAATTTTTAAATTTACAATGTTATTATATTTATGAATTAATTAATGTAAGAGAATTTATGAGGAGCGTGCATCGTTTTCGATAGTGCATGGAGGTAAAAATGACATTGCGAATTGTATCTTCAGACAAACATAAAAAAGTTTTAGATATTGTCAGTAAGTCTACGAGTATTCCGAAATATTTTCGCAGTGAATGTTTTGGAAAGCAAGAAACTGAACTTGCGAAAGCTGAATGGTTAAAATGTCCGCAATTTTCCTGAAACAAAATAATGCTTCGACGAGCAAATGAAACATGATATCGCCACGTTGTGTGAACGATATTAAAACGTTGATTAAGTAACGTTGTTTTTAGAACGTTCTGAGAACGTTTGGTGACGAACTCAATTAATTTTTCGGTACTTTTTTGGATCCTCTGCGAACGTCGGAGCAACGTGCTCGAAACGTACCTGCAACATTGGATTAAATAAAAACGTTCTAGGAACGTCAATGCGACGTTAAAGGAATATTTTAAAATATTTTTGATACATTTTTTCACGTGAAGGAAACGTTGCTGCGACGAACGCCATACAGTTACCGATGGTGACATCGGTAACGTTGTAGGAACGTCAAATGAACGACATTAGTAACTATCCAACACATACGCCGCGTAGCGGTTACAAACAGAAGCTCGTGATGATCGGCTCTCAATAACCCAACTTACGCTATTAGTCGCTACGCGGCGCACAGTTTGTAACTCCTGCGGATACATTGGAAGGCCGAGAGTATAATATGTAGTTTTAAGCAATTGGAAATTAGAAGCTGAAACTTTATTTGAAACGATCAACTTTATTCTTAACTTTTCTATATCTTTAAGAAGGGAACTTCTATTGTAAATTTGCATATTAATCAGTTTGTAAGATTTTATATTTACAAGGAACTTTTTAATCCTTACAAAAGCGTAGAAAACTTTTCATGTAGTTTCAATTATTTTAAATAAACGCAAGCTATTGTAAACCCTGTACTAATTAAACAAATGTTTCTTAATATATAAAAAATAATTTTTTTGATTAATTTATTACACAAAATTACCTTTCAAATTTAGCCTTGTTATAAATTATACTTCTGGTTTTAGTCTTCTTCCTCTTTTAAAAGAAAACGAAGATCAAAACAAAATTATACTTCAGATCTTTTTAGGTTTAGGAAAGATAAATATTGTTACGAAGCCAAGTAGAATTTGAGCGGAAGAAATTTAATTATTATTTGTAAAAAATAGGATCAAAGGTATTAAAGTTGATCTTTGAGTATACTGAGGTGTCTCCGCCCGCCGTAAAGAACGTCACAAAGAAGAAACCACAATAGACATATCGTGAGGAGGTCGCAAATCTCCAACAACAAACTGTATTCCAAGAAGTTGTAAGTTTCTGAAAATTGATGAGAACACTCGATTTCCAAGTATGTCACATTTACTAACCCAATCCAGCTCGAAGGACCAACAAAATGTATACGAATGAACGTATCCGGCCAATCAATCTGGCAGGATTAGCAGTGAAATGAAATCATTGGGCTTTTATAGAATTGTATCGAATTATGTTCTCAAGCTGCAGTAGCATTTGCTCTATATGTATTCCACACGTGATGTTTTTAGCAGTGAGTTGGCGCTCGCCATCTAGCGGCCCATCCGAGTATGAGCATCCCGAATAACCTTCGGCAAAACCATATTACGAATCTGATAAAATATTCTTTTACAAAGTAATATAATCTATTATATATTATTTTTTCAAAAATGTTTGCTATATTAGATATTAATAATATAGGCCCATAATTTAAAATATTAAATTTATCTTCGGCTTTATGAATAGGTACAACTTCAGTACTATTTGGAGTACCAGGTCATATTGCATGTTCAATTGATAAATTAAAGATATATTGCAAGGATGTTACTATGTACGGTGCAATTGCTTTTAGAATTTGCCTATTCACCTCCAGCTTTATCTTTAAGATCTTTAATTATTTTACATATATTATTTCAGCCATACTGGTAAGACTAATGAATATTGTTTTTGGGTCGCTTGCAATTGGCTTTACGCAAACGTTGGGTGGTTGATTAATATTTTTACTTCAATTAGTACCAACTTCGCAGAAGTGTGTTTATATGGTTGGCAATATCCTCTTTGTTTATAATTTTATTTTTGTTCGTATACCTAGATAAATATTTCCTAGAATGTATTAAATTAATGTTATACGTCACGCCATTTATTTATGGTTTTACAACGTTCTATGTTTAATGTTGCTGATATAGAAATCAGGTTGCAACTATAACTAGGTTGAAATAACAATAACAAATCAACTCATCATCATGCCGTCTATATTCGTCAATTTTTGTTTTCATAGACGAATTCAGTCAAATTTAATCAGTTCATTTCATCATCCATTATCAAGCGAAATTCAAGCGAATCGAGACCAAGATGATAACAATAACCAAATCGGAATGTTCAATTCGATATTATCTCGAGATTCATTTTATGTAGAGGAAAAAACAGTAAAATTTCCCGAAAGATCGACTTCTTACTCTCCTGCCTTTTCTTTTCATTTTACGGGGAGACGAGCGCGGACATTATTATATTTTAAATGCGCTCAAGGAATGTTTCGGTGGACGTTGAGTTGTCTGATCACATCGAGTAAAAGTTATAATGCGACGTTACTTACGATAATTCGAGGTAATGTACTGTTTTCGCCTTATGTTAAACACTTTTTTCTCCGCTCGTTAAAGATTATGGTCACATATAGGTATAGCAAACTTGTTTGTTTTCCAGTTTCTTGGTTTAATGCATTTTTTTTTATACCGGGCAGAAATAAAGTATTGCTCAATAACGTATACTATATAGCTGTATTTCATAATCATAAATTGAATGTATTACTAAGGTTTTTAATACTGTTAAGAATGGTAGCATAATTGAGAACATACTTAAAAATAACTTTGTAATTAATACTGAAACAAGTCATTCTGGCAATATTTATATACGTAGAAAATTATCAAAAAGTTCTAACCACTTACCCTTATCATCAAAAAATCTTGCAGCCTTATCATTTATTCGTTGCAATCAACGACGCGTCTCGGCTTCTGCGACAACCATCATGTCTTATTCGATTTCGCGTCGAGCACAGCAGCCTCTGATCATTTCGTGGCGCGCAGGTGCGCCTCATGCTTATATAACATTATTCGGTATGGCAGCTGTACGTGCAAAGAAAGGCAGACAATTTTAACAACGTTTAATGGTATAAAAGCTTCGACGAGCCGTTCTCTTATTGTTATGCTTGTTAACTCGATGGAATTTAAAAAATATTAAAGGTGTGTGCCAAGCGTAACCTAGTAACGGGGTGCGCGGCCAGAGACTTTTCGCCTCGCATTATATTCTTCTCTCACGTGAGGCGCATCCGAGCGACGGCCCTTTGTCCTTGGACGCGGCGTTTCGCAGCGAGCCTCCGGCTCCGACGAAAGTGATGTCCACGAGCGTTTGCACAGAACGCGCAGACGCGCGCGCTGAAAAGCTTTAAAGAGACGAATTTCGTCACCTTTCCGCCTTTGACGCTCAAGGAGAGCAAACAGTTTTTCCGAGACGTTCAAAAGTATCGCACGTGAATTTCTTTCTGTGTATGTCTTTCTTACGTAACGTTTTCGCAAATCAAACGCTAATTCAGTTTTAGTATAATGCTGTATGGATTATTCAAACTTTCAAGATAGCTACAATAGTTTGTCAATGCTATATGTATTATCGCAAGCGTCATCTCGTCAGATTCATCATTTTTGTCATCATTCGAGCGCAAACTGTATAAAAGGTACATTAATCTCGGTATCTTAAAAGCCCTTTTACAATCGTTTGATAAGTATGCATCGAACACCAAAAAAACATTACACTCTCTTAAAGCATCACCTCAAAACAGCGTCTAACTGCACTCACATAAAAATCCAAATCACACTAATATCCTCGCTCCAACTTCCCTTATCCTCCCGTACATAAAACTATAATTAAATCTCTCTCGAAGGCATGACCAATGACAAATACCCGCGCCTCTTGGAACATCCACTTCCACTTACAGCATTCAGCTCTGCTGTCGACGACTCTGCCAAAGATCACCAATCACTCAGTCTGCACTCGGCCTATGCGGTGACGAGGCCGCAACAACGCGACGCACAGAGCCGCACGAAAGGGCAAACAGACCACTCAGTCAAAACATCCTTAATTCGTTCATCACCTCGGGCGGCGCCGTGCTGTATCACCGTATACAGTCAAGGGTTAGCCAGCGATCGACGCGTCCATCAATCATCGCACGCGCGGGACGAGCCTTTGTGATGGCCGTGGCGAACGTGTTTCGAAGGAAGATGAATTTTCCGTTCTCTCTCTCTCTCTTTCTGTTATACCCGACGGCCGCCGGTGTAATAAATCGAGCCCGGGGGCGCTTTCGGCGTCTGTGTCGAGCGCCGACCACCTGACGCGCCTCGTGTGCTGGCGCTTGTCGGTAGGTATAATACATATATATGGGCATAATCGTATTCATCCTCGGTTTCGCCGCCTTGTCCCGGAGTTGTTGAGAGGAGAGATTAATGCGTTTTCAATTGTATCGCGTTTGTTTTTACAGTTGTAATGGGTTATTACGTCTTCTGTAATTTTGTCTATTTGGATTTTGTTTTTGCAAAAGCTGGTTTAAAGAGAGGGTGTTGATAGTTTGATGATTAAAAATTATGGATGATTTAAACTTCTCGTTTGCAACTGCTCGCTTGAATTAGTTGACAAAATGATTGTTAAGTGCAATACTTTTCAGGTCAGGTTGCACTTTTATAAATAAAAGTAACTTTTCCGTGTTACAGGATGCACTTATCAAATGCATCTAGCAGCTAACTTTTACACGATAAATGATAAATTACGACTATTGACGAAGAATGTAGCATGCTATACCAATGAATATAGACAGTGATATCTATATTAAATAGGAGAAGTTACAGAAACAAACTGATCTATCAAAGCATTTTTCTCTCATTTTACTGAACTTCGCATATTGCACATGAACTACACAATTGAACAAAGGAGTAACAACTTTTTCTGTGCAAATTGATGTATTAAAAAATTATTTGATTAATGCGTAAAAAGATATGGACGATGGGATCGATGTCGAATGAAAAGACAATAGGGAAAGGAGAGAGTAAAACTGAAAAAGCGCGAGGGGTACGAAAAAGGGAGAACCTGGAAAACGGAACGAAGAACGGGAGCGAAAGAGGCAGTATAGGAGAATGAGAAATATGGGGCGAACGGGCCAATTATTATGTTTACAATGGCCAAGTTTTTCCGGAAGAACAAAGCGCGCTCTCGCTCGCGGGGAAGCCTATACCTATATATACACTACCGCACACTCGCGCTACTCCCGCGGCCAGGGTAAGAGCATCTATTTACGAAACAATAAATAACACTCGAAAACCGCGAGCGACTCTTTGTATTGCTGCGAGTGCGCGCGATACCTAATTGGCTCTCCTTATTCTCCCCCCTCTATATATCGTCGTCCTGTTCCCTCCTTTCTTTCCGCGCACGCTTTGCTTTATCGAATAAGCAACGAACGAGGGCCGAGGGAAAAAAACGATGATTTTTGTGTAATGCCGGATGAAAGAAGTGCGCGCGCGCGCGCGCGAATGAACGCGAGACGAACGAGGCATGAGAGGGAGAGACGACGAAGCCGCAGTTTTTTGTACGCGACCTTTCTTTCTTTCGGTTCCTTTTTTTTCTCTTCTTTTCCTTCCTTTTCGGCGGCGCTTTGGGTGGTCTCTCTCGAAAACGCCGATCGGCGGATGAGAGGGATATTTCGTAATATGGAGATTTTTAGTGCGGTTCGGATGATTCCGATGATAACCGGTGGAGACATCCATTGCCTTTTCTAAATTATGTATAATATATGAATAAAGTTGTTTTGGGGATTTAATTCGACTGATGATGGTTTATAAATTTATTCCTGTTGGCTTGAGTGGTGATGATGATATTGAATGCAATGGGGGTGAGCTCTTAATAGTTTTGCAATTTTATGCGCGAACGAAAATAAAAGTTTATGCAATTTGATAAATTGATATTTAATTGATTTTTTACCCTCAAACATATGTTAGCGAAAATACTAATGCAATCGCTAACAAAAATTCTGAGTCTGTGAGTATATTTTATATATGCGTAGGGGGTTTGAAGTTCGCCTCTTTCCATAAATATACATTTAGAAATTAGTTTTCAAATATTCCACATCCCCTTAATTTTTATTTTAACATTCGTAATAAAAGTTCCGAGAAAAAATTACATATTGCCAGCAACCTTTCTAAAATTTTATTTTTTATACTCCTCAGCAAGCTTTTTATTACACCCGAGTATATTCATCTAAGATATTTCTCGATAAACTTACATTCCACAATGTTTTCGCAACCGAGCGCGGATTCATCGCCCCTTATACCGACCTAAAAGAACAAAACGGCACCGCGGCCACCCATCGATATCACTCCGATCACACACACACGTGCACGCACGACAATCCAGATTCCCCGCATTCATCGTCCGGCGTCTACTTCTATCCATCCGCCTGCGAATATCCCCCGTCTACCTACCTGACGAAAAACCGTTTCTACAGCCGTTCGCGGTCAGACGCGGACACATCACGCGCAGCTCGCGTACCTATAGAAATATTTCCTCTGCCGCGCGCGCGCGCGCTCGGATTGAATTATCGCTCGGCACTTGCCGCTATGCCAGCCATAATTCAAAGTCCCGATTACCCGTGCGCATGTACGAGAAGGCATATATGTATACGAGTGGCGGATTTATATGCGATATGGATAGGAGGCCAGAGCTCGCGGAGATTCCGATGCGGCTCGCGTACCAGGAGAGTGAGAGAGGGAGATCTGTGTGGATAAGAGGAGCGACCTCAGCTGCGCGCGCGGATTTTTAGCGAATCGATTCATTCGCTCGCCGGGACAGATGTTGGCTCGCGTTATGGCATATATATGTATGAGAGGAGTTCGGTGGGAGGATGATGAGGTTTGGGGTTTGACGATAAGGAATCGCGCGGGTGGAGATTATCGCGAGATTATCAGTTGAGTATAAGATTTGAGATTATTAACGTATATAGAAGTGAATCAGGAACAAGGTAGATGTGCTTGAATAAATCTGTGTTGATATAACCAATTCTGCATTTTCATGAACTAAGCTAGTCTGCACACATAAAATTTTAAATTCTACTTTATTTACCAATTTTATTCTTTTAAGCTCTTTAATATTTCTCGAATTTCACATAAAAACCAAACAATCAATCAAACCTGTGTATTTTCACTCGCTTCCCCCCAAAACTATCGGAAACCGAAACCGATCCAAACCGAAATACACGCAAACGGGCCCTGCGCTATCTCGACACAGCAAGACAATGCACTATACAAAAACCATTTCACCGCATCGCCCATCCACAATAGCATTGCACCACTATATACCACACAAAGCGCGGAAAATAAAATTTATCAATATTCGTGCATGCGCTCGCATATATACTTATATACGACGTTGGCGCGCGTGCCGCACGGTCCATCGCGTCCTATCTCCCGAAACACACTTGTTGAACGCGTGGTTTATCTACGCCCATAGATCACCCGGTGAGAGAGTGCAGCTATATCCCCCCTTCCGCCTTCTTTCGGTCGTCGCTCGCTCCTCCCTTTCCGCCCGCGCGCGCAACCTAGTCGACGGTCCATTACGCGCGGGCGCTGTTTTCCCGAACCGCGTGCGCGACTCTTCCTTTTGTTCTCGACGCGCTTATCTCGTTCGTTTAGAGCGTGTATATAAGTATAGCTTGCACCGATGTTTGGCATGCTTTGGGTTTGCTGTGTTTAATTGATTGTAGAGAAACGAATTAAAGTATTTATAATAATTGTGGTGGATATCATGTTTTTTTTTTAATTTATTTACAAATAGAGCAACATTGTTATAATTTGGTTCGCAAATAGGAGAGATATTATTAGGAAAGATTTAGAATTACCCTTAATCATAATGCAATTCAAACTTATTTTGAGTCTTAGATACTATAAGAACTTGAGATTGAGAGTACTCAAATAATCTTTTTACTACGGGACTGCGTGTACTTACTTACTTATTTACTTCATCTCGCTTTAACTTCCTTTTTCTTATTTACTCACATTCTTGCTACTCATCAACTCGGTAAGTATACTTGACCTGTCAGGCAATTTTCTCATGGCTATTTATCATTGCCATTCAAAATAAAACTGCCTCCATATTCGAGCGCAACCAATTATTAGATTTAATTCCGAACGCGAGAGTTGCAATTTCTGCAATCAACTGGAAATATCAGCCACGAAAGCTTTACCTTCAGTCTTCGAATGTTCTGCGGACGTGAGTAATTGTATGATTAAGAACGTACACAAGCCGAATAAAAAAAGAACTTAATTCTATGTTATTTAATAAATTTCTGCACACTCTGCTTGTAATCATAACACATAAGTATAAGTGCAGGTTGTAATTGTTGCAAAAAATCCACTTGTAAATTAACGTATATATGGAAATATCAAAATTCTAACTTTATATATGCACATTTGCACGTGAACAATAAAATTTTTTCGCCTTTAGAGTTTCAGAGACACGTCTGCGCCATAATAAGCATTTAAAAAGCAAAGAAAAAGACGCGCCCACCCGCAGCAGCATTCGCTTCTTCCCTTGGCACTTTGCGCAAACTATACGTACACGTTAGGCAAAACCTCCACCCATAGACACAAAATAAGACACACAAACCAGAAAACTTTCCAGCAGTTAACGTTCTCTCGTCTATGTGAATCAGTTCCCCTCTCGCGGCTCTCCTACATACATATATACACTTATACAAACTCAACCCCCGGCTGTTGCAGGCCTATTTTCTTGAATTCGCCGCGGCTAATTCGCGGGGGCTGCCCTCGGGAAAAAGTTCACTCTCTCTTCCCTCTGCGTTTAGAAAAACGCGAAAAAAACATACGCGCGCGCGCGCAAGCTTTTGGAATGTAGTTCAAGGAAGGAGGGAGAGAACGACGGACCAGGACGCCTGAGTGAGGCGAGTGAGGAGTGTGTAGCGCGCGCACGCGACGCGCGAGGGGCTATTCACGCACGGTAATAACCGAGTGGCGAGGCGATTCTCACAAAAGGCGTCTGAATGAGACCCGGAAACTCCTCGCCTTTCACGCGGGCTCGCTCACGGACACAGAAAAGAGAGAGAGGAGTGGAGAGGCGACGAAGAAGAAGAAGAAGACGAAGAAGACGAGGAGAGAGAAGTAAGCCACACGTAAAACGCGTCCATTTGTGATGTATGGAAGTGAGTGCAAGCGAGCCCGGGGGGGTTGCGAGAGCATATTTTTTTCGCTCGCTCTTTTCACTCCTCCGCGCGCCTCCTTCTTTATCTGTCGCCCGCTGTGCGCGCGGGCCGCGACTCATTAGCTTAAAAAATTTTTTTCTTTTTTATACTCGACGCTGCGGTGTGCAGGCTGCTGCTGTTACGCGGAAGAGAGTGAGAGAGACACTGCGAGAAGGGGTGACGATGCTGCGGTCGGGTGCGCGCCCGCGTGCATACTTATTAATAGTCTCGAGCTGGATGCACTCGTACTGATAGCGAGAGCGCGCTCTCTCCACAGGAGGCGATTCTTATCTTCCGCGCGAGGTTTTTGTTACACACTGCGGGCTTGTGTTGTCGGGCTATGTGGATTTTTCGTTTTCAAGATTTTCACTGGGGTTTGTGTTTTGTTGATGAAAAAACTGAAAATTATTTTTTTTTTTCTTATAGTTCTTATACAAAATTATCTTTTTTTTTTCTATACTTTATTATATGCGAAAAGTAAATCTTATATGTAGAGTACATATAGTAAATTGTATACAAATATTAAGTAGAAGGGTACAGTTATATATACAGTTTCTTAGTGAAAAAATTTGTTTGTATATAAGATATATTTGTCTACTGAAAAAGATAGCAATTATCATTTGATTTAAATAGAAATATTTCAATATTTTTACAGATAACCATTAAAAAAATAATTCATTATAATATACCTTCTCTACTCTCTCTATAAAACAAACAACGCAAATGCAAAAAGTCAAGCTTCATTTCAGCTCGACTTGTGCTCTTGTCATTTCATCAATAATTCAGCAGCAGAAGCCAACTTTCTCTCTCTCTCTCTCTCTAAAACAAAAATCTCGCACTTCTCTTCCTTTTCATTCACCATCCCCCCTCCCGCAATCCCCCGCAGTACATACACACCTCGGCACTCGCATCCATACACACAGCCATACACAACAAGAGCAAGTAGTCGAGGGGTCGCCCGAGCTGTATATAGGGGAGAGCGGGGCACGGCTGGCAGGTCGGGTAACTTTGGCACCCGAGTTTTTTGGATTTAAAATGAAAATTTTTGGAAAATTTTTGTTTGTCGTTA
>JAPYZP010000202.1:0-30915 GCA_030522985.1 Torymus sinensis | reverse complement strand
TAACGAGCGCGCACAAAAGAGAGAGAGAGAGAGAGAGAGAGAGAGAGAGAGAGAGAGAGAGAGAGAGAGAAAGAGAGAGAGAGAGAGAGAGAGAGAGAGAGAGAGAAGGTATAGCACCGGCGTACGAAGTGGCGTATATAAACCTGTTAATTTTGAACGATCAGGCGAAACGAGCGCGTGCGATCCTTCGATTACAGGTTTCCGGGACGCGCCGCACAAGAAGTCGCGCAGCGCATCGATCAAAGACTTCGGGCACACGAGTGCAGTGTCCGTATTGTGCGCGTGCGCGTTCGCTCCGCGCAGATGACTAATTAGCGGGCCGTCATTATCGGTGACTCGTTTTAATTGGCCGGACCCTCCTGACGCGATCTCTCCTTGCCCCTCGCTCTCTTGTTCGTTCGCTCGATTCCCCGTGTGGTGATGTACCTCGTATACACACCTGGCGCAGAGATTCACTGTGCCGATGTACAAATGCGTGCAGCCGCCCGAGGAGGCGAACCCGCTTTTCAATTTTACTTTGCTCCTCGGGAGATTAGTTATGTCACTGTTAAGTGCGCTGATAGAAGGCTTCGCCCGGACATGAATTATGGTTTAATTAGCGTGTCTCTCGACGGCGAATAAACTTTCAGATATTTATAAGCTTATATACGTTGCCGCTTATTTCGCCTTTTATTCCTTTTACGATGTTTATATGTGTATACGCAGCGCTTATTTACATTTTAACCTCTTCGACTTTTTCAAGTATCGTCTATAAAACGTTTATGGTGTAACATGTTAAAGGACAGTTTAATTAAATTTAATAAAAGCTATTTCTTATTTTTCTCCATTATTTCAAATCTATGATGTGTGTGTTTTTGTGTTATACATGGCAATGTAAAATATGACACTATATTAATTCATCATACAATATGAAAATTAGATTCGACAGATAGAAAATTAGATAGATCGATTAGGTTTTTCATTGTAAAAAGCTACGAGGCGAAGTATAAAAGACGTATTCTATAAGCAATCTCGTAATAATTTTCTATACGTAGCTGAGCGCGCATCGGCGAGCGCTGCAATTGATTATTAATCTCAGTCGGCTTGATCGAAAACCTCCATCTTCGGCTCGGGAAAGCATTGAAACGTGAAAAATTCGCAGGCTGGAGGTACGGCAATACGGCGAAAAAAAAGCCAAGGAAGCAGTGAAGAAATCCTAGAAGAAATTAGCGAGGAATACACGCTTCCGCGCGTTCGAAGGGTATAGAGCGAGCCTGCGAGCGAGCAAGAAAGAGGAAGAACCGCCCTGTACTTCGGTATACATACAAAACCGATAGTTTCGTCATTAAAACTTGCAGATTCTTTCCCTCTCCAGCACCGGCCGACCATCCAATTACACGAGCTCGGGCGATACTCTCGCGATAAACCGCGACGTAAGTTACAACTCGTCGGTCGGCCGGGGCCATACAGCATCGGTTCGCTTTCTCGCTCTTTTTGCAGTGTAAAAAAGTTTTACTGCACGCGAGCGAGAGAGAGAGAGAGAGAGAGAGCGGCCCGGGGGGAGGAAAAATTTCCAAGGTAGCCTGACCTTGAACCCCGCGCAGCAGCAACAGCAGCGGCGCGGCAGCAGAAGTGTGGCGGCGCGACCATAAGCCCATCTCTCGCCGCGATAGCATTACCGAGTGTGTGTAATTATTAAAGCTGTTTTCGTGCCGCGCGCACCGCGGATGCCGCCTGCGCATATACGCGCGTTCCAGCAGTTTTCAGCCGAGATTTTCAGTCGAGCGCGTATACAGGGGCGGCACTGCATGCAGCATTGTAATCTTCCAAATATTATCGAAATTATTGCGAGGATTCTTACAAGACGATTGATCGCGACACCCGCTCAAGAGTTCGTCGACCGGAAGATGAGCCCCGCGCGTCAGGTAGGTGACTCCGAAATTTCGGCGTATAGCAGAACCGAAGCAAAGATAACTGCTGGACAAGCGTGCGCTGAATTTTGGGTAGAGATAAAGCTGATAACGCTACCACTATGGCGTCCCACAGTGTTTATTTTATGGGAACTTGCGATTAAGCAGACGGAGAGGAGGGGCCGATATCAAATTTGTACGTGTAATATTATTTGCAATTATTAATAATGTATGAATTCGTTGCGTGCCGTACACAACGGAGATCGAACACGAGATAGCGTTTATTATTTGTAATTTTAAACACCGGTTTATAGGTCGATGAAAAATGTTATCAATTTACAAATTAAGATGAAAATTTTAAGAATCCCATGCAAACATGTAATATTTTTTACAGCTATATAATATTGTCTAAAATAAATAATTTTTAGATTATTAATCGGAAATTTACGAAAATTAAATTCACAAGCGCTTGTATCGCACCCTAACTTTTAACGTACTATTCCAAACCTGTTTTATTTTTGCTTATATGCTCATTTCCGTCAGTCTTTAATAACCTGTTTCTGAATGTTTATTAGTACATTATAATAGAATCGGAAGTGTACATAAATAATTATGTCACTCTAAAAAAAACTGCATTACAAAGAATATATCCTGAATAACGAGAAAGGAGAATTAAGTAATATGTTTCTTGTTAATACATGAATAAAATTACAATAAGAAACAGCGTTTTTGTTGAACGTTAGTGTCTCTACCAAGTTTAGTATTTAATAATATAAATAAATAGCGAGTTAAGTTGGTCATATATCTAGGATTAAAGGTTTATAGAGTGAATTTATGAAATTATTTGTAAATAATAAATTTTAAAAGTTTTATAATTTATCAGGAAGACTCTTGCTAAATGACCTCGGATGTAAAGTTCATTGATTCAGAGTAGAAGTTCGAAAACAACCCACCTTAATGTTCGTTTATTTTTTAATATTTTATATAAACAAATCTGATGGTCAAATAACAGTTATAAAAAAAATTTTGCAAATAAAGGAGTATTTCTGAAAATCGTTTTTCATCTTGCTGATGCAAAAAAAAAATATTTTATCTCAAATAGTTTTTTCAATTTTTATGAACATAAAATATTTTCTTATAAAGTTTTATAACTATTACTTATAATTACCGCGAAGCTTTTAATTCGAGAAAACGCAATTGTTGTTAATTAGTAACAGACAATCTAATTGTATTTTTTAAAATGACAGTGTAGACAGTGGAATGATGTTTTCTGTAATCAATCACAACGACATTTTTCCCCGAATTTCATATTAAAAGATTTTATTTCTAAATACTCACAATAACTATACCAATGCTATAGCTAAATTGAATATGACTAGCATATCTAAGTAAAACTTAATACTAATATTAACCTAAAACAATAACTATGAATCTGACTAAACTTGGTACGATATAATAATTAGTTATTTTAATGGACAGAATCTTTTCTATTCCTAAGTTTTACATTGATATCTTACGAAAACTTGTTTTCTACGGCCTACAGGAGGAAACATTTTGAATGATTGGAAAGCTTGATCTAGCTTCTTTAACATCGAAATTGTAACTTTGATATACGTAATTACTATAGTGGGGCCTTCGAAGCACTCGTCGACATCGATCTAATTTTCTATATAAAAAAGGCTTCTCAAAGTACTTTCTAGATGTCTAGTAGTGGTGCTTCGAAGTCCAAATCTAACTAATATGTAAATAAACGAAAAAATATGTAATAGGGACGGTAATCCCTAAAAATCACATGTGCGGTAGAGAAAATAAGATAAACTGGGCATGATAAAAGCTTTGCGGGACTTACCAAATTGTCGGCGTGCAGTTGATGATGGGAATAGTCCCGAGCCCCACGCGCGCCTCCGGGTGAGCTATGTCTACGTCCACCACGATCAGTCTCTAGCTCGTCATCGTACTCCTGTGGAAAATTTGTGACCAAAAGGAATGTTTTCATGAAAAAAAAGAAACGTTATTATTGTTCAGTGTAGCGTAACGCTTGAACGACTTCGCATGTCATGGTTGATTATTGATATATAGATATATGGTCGAAAATGACGCGGGAGTGATTTGAGTATGCTGAGGTCGCGTATGGGTAGCAACGTATATTATAATCAATTGTGCATCGTGTGTCTTAAGAGAGAAAGAAAAGACCCGAGAATTGTCCTCTATACCTGATTTTCGTACTCGTCATCGTTGGAGAGTGCGAGGTCGGACGTGGCGACCTGATGATGCTGACTTCGCCTGCAAGCCCCTCTGTAATGTCCCAAAGTACTGTTTTTCAAAATTGCTTTTCTCTCTCACACTCACACAAGCGCGCGCCACATGGCCAATTTCCTTTTCTAGGTCAAAGTTTCATTTCAAGTCCTTCCTAAGTTCTAAACGACGTTAAATCCGTAGGAAATACGCTTTTCTCTTGTTCATTTCTATTTTTCACGCACAGATAGACGTTCTTTGGCATTAAAAACTTTAGAGAAATTTGTCCCAATCTCATTTTGATGAAGAGATGTTTTCACATGAAATTTAATTAAAATTTTCACGAAAAATACAAGTAATACAGAATTCAGATTGAAATCAAGCAATCAAATATCTGTTATCAACCATGAAGTTTTCTCCTGATTAATACTTAGACTAATAACGACATTTATAACAACTATCTTTTTATAATCACGCCAGAATTTTTCATTTATTTTTTATATTTTACATTCCCCAAGTCGATTTTACGAAGCTGCTAAAATTTAAGTTATACTTATACGTAGCAAGTTCTGAATTTGAATTTTATACTACTGCAATTGGATACCGTTTTCGCGTCCATTAACCGCGATTAAAAGATTCAATTTAGAGCAGCAAGGTGATCTATCGAAAAGGCACTTTCGCATTGCCACTTTAGGAAGAAAACAAAGACTTGTCGACTGAGAAGTAATTTGAGTGCGCTTGCGACTTGTGATTGAAAAAGTCCTCGAATAATTTTGTAATGTGTTCCCTCCCCTCTCCTCCTTCGTCTTCGAACCCGTAATTTCATTCCGCGTCAATAGCGGAAGTCCGTTGTGCGGTGCGACAACCCCACGGAATCGAGCGAGACGGCTAGTCGTTTCCTCGGCGCGAGAAGGGGAGAAAGCTTCGCGAGAGTCGAAGACCCGACGAGCTAGAAAGATGCGTGGCGGTCGGCCAAATATCGATTAGTGATTAAATGAAATCGCGGCGCCACGCTGCTCTCTCTCTCTCTCTCTCTCTCTCTCTCTCTCTCTCCCCCGTTTGCTGTGTACGTGAATACGTCGCGACTTTGCCTCCAGGGATGGGGGAGTAATTAGATGGCCGAGTCAGGCATGCTAATGATTTCATTTGAAAAATTAACATTTTTACAATGTTATCCAGGGCTTTTTTCCTCTTCTTCCTCTACTCCCTCCCCTTATCTCTCATTCACACACACATACCCAAATCCAAATACAGGCACGATTTTTCCTTCTCTCTCTCTCTCTCTTGCTCTCTGTCTATCTATCTTTCTCACTTTTGTTCCAGTTAAAAGAGTAAAAAGGTTCGTTCTGTAAAGTTTGCACGAAAGTTGATGCTTTTTATCTAGTTCGAAAAATAAAAGAGAGAAAACGAGGCAGAGAGAAAAAGAGAGGAGAGAATGTAGATTAAATCAATAGAGAGAGAACGTCAAAAACAACCTTTTATTCGAAGTTAGCGATAAAAGAAAGATCTGGTTCATAATTATTCACTATGGATTACCAAAAAACGACTAGTTAAAAAAGAAACCGTTGATGACTAATATCTAAATGACTGCCACCATTGTCTGAATACACATTTTTTGTTTGTAATTTTACGGAAGACAAAACCTAGCAATATTATTCTCGCCCTGTCTATCGAATATATCAAATTAAAGTCATTATAACAATTCAGAATACCATCAAGCTGCATTACTGGCGTGATTAATATCTTAACAATCGATTCAAAACTAAAAAAATAGTTGTTTTACGCATAATGATAAAATGTTATAAGTTTACCGTAGCACGTTTGGCGAATCATCATTAAATACAAAAAGTAAAAATAAAAAATATTTGTTCTGCCTTGTTAACAAAAATTTTAAAGATGTTTCTGATTTTTCTCGCGACATCAGTGATTTTTTACCATATCTATAAATGGTACATGCTTAAAAAAAGTTTTCAAAGATTCTTAATTCATTAAATATTTATTTAGAAATGAAATAGCATAAACATGTGGAATTATTCAATCATTGGATATTGTAGGTATTCGAGGGTCGGTTACTGTTTAGATATTGAGCAAATTCCATTATAAACAATAAAAGTTAATTAAAATTACAAGATTATAATAATAAAATCGGGAATCAAAATTGAAAGTGTCGTTTAAATTCATGTAAAAACTTCATGGTCAATATTGACATCATTGAATAAATTACTATTAAATTTAATAGCAGTATCATTTAATAAAACTTGAAAAGAAAAATTGAACAAATATAACTAGATAATACTTTATCAAGTAATTACTATTTTAATCGAAACAACTAACCAATGTTCAATATATTAAAAAATCTTCCAGAATATTGATTCTAGGAATAAAGAGAGCAAACGATAATGAACCTGGTTAAATTACTGTAAAATCTTATATTTTAATCCTGTGCAATGACAAAGATTTGTCGACCTGCAAACTATGCTCATTAACTTACAACACTACCTTCAGTATTTTAATAATTGTAATATCATAATTATACTATAGTGTAGTTATACATTCGTAGAATATACTATTGCGTTTTTACAGACCGTCTGCACCAATCAGCCCTAGTTTTCCGTACGTTAACTTTTTAGACACTGAATTAAGAGAATTTTTCTCCATCATTGATATTTTAAGTGATGATTTTTTGAATAAGTAAAACAATATAAATGTGTCGATAAAAATAAACCGGTTTTCTTTCTATTCTATCGTAGATTGTGAAAAATTTTATATGAGAAAATCGTATGTTATATATTATTCATTTTCATTTACTATGTAAACGAATTATATACTAAATATATTCTTAGTAATTCTGTTCATGAATCGAAAAAATACAGAATTCTATTAATTTACAATATTTCTTTCTAATTCTAATCGCTAGTCATACATCCAGATACAATTCAATGTAAAGCAATCAAACCCTAAAATTTGGACACTTCTGTAATCAGTTGGAGTAATATTTCTTAAAATTTTTTCATATAAAAAATGATGTTGATATTATCAAGATGTATGCCTAATATCCGAGTAATTCAGAAGAAACTAGTTAGAGGAAATAAAATCGAAAATATAATTAGAAAGAGAAGTTGAAGAGAAAAAATAGTGGAACTGAGAGAAGAAGAAAAGAAGTAGTAGAAGAAGTAGAAGAAGAAGAAAAAAAGATGTAGTAACAGTAGTAGAAGAAGAAGAAGAAAGGAGAGTCGCAAAAGAATGAGAAAGTCGACCTGGTCCGGGGTATTTCGGGCCCGAGGCCGCTGTCCTCGCTGGGCGAACGGTACTCCTGGTTATCCCGAGGTAGAAGCGGTCCCGTCACTCCCAAGGGATCTCCTTCGACGTCCAGCAGCCTTCCTGGACGGCAACAAGCGCCGCTTATGGCCCTCTGCGAGAATTCACCAAGACGTTCGTTCAACACCCACAAGCTCCCTCACTATCTTGCGCTTGTACTCTATTTCTTCATACAATTAGATACATTCACACACTGAGACATTCACGCGAGAGCTTGCCCGAGCTTTCGATACTTTTTTATATTGCTTTACTGCTGAATGAAAAATCGAAAAAGAAGAGGAGGAGGAAAAGACGTTTAGAACGTCGAGGGCACTTGATCAATAGGAAATAGGTTTCTAGGTTTTATGTATCAAAGCGGCAAATCGATGAATACGGCGTAGTGCGCTATCGTGCTCGCGGATATATCAAAGACCCTACGAAGGCACGTGATCTCTCGCTTATAGCTAGTAAGCAGTCGAGAAAATCACTTTTTTACAATCTCACCAAATACTTTTCATTACTTCACTATAATATTACGAATCTATTATACGACTTTTACATTGATTTGAGAACCATAGATGAACCATAGATTAAATCATAAGCTTTATTAATTAAAACAAAATTATATTGTTCAATGACCGTGATAGGAAAGTAAATTATGACTATGCACAACCAATGAAAGTGATTTAATTTATTTTTTAATCATCTTCGAAGTGTTAAATTTTTAGATGGTTTTGAGCCACAAAACTCTTAAATTATGGCGCAATAAATTTCATATTTTATGATACCATTAACTCAATTTAATACTAATTTTAAATGAAATCAACTTTGAAAATAGTTTACTACGCGATAGCTACTTCTATCATGCGAGTTATGCAAACAAACAAACAAAATGTCATATATCGATTATCAATTTTCTGTTCTTTATAACATAATGCTGAAAAAAACTTTTAATGTCATAATTTGCCAGAGTTAAGATAAGCCAAAAAAATAAGATACTAGTTTTTCAAAGGAGTCGTTTATTTTAATATAAAAATAAGCAATAAAGCTCGAGCAAACTTATTCGCGTTTAGAACAACGTACATTCTCGTATAAATAGAAATTTAGGATACTCATTTATGTGACTAACAATTTCAAGAGTTTACACTTAGCATAAATACGTTATACTTATTAATATTTTATAAAAATTATTACACATCCATAAAAGAGTGTGTTAGTGATCATATTTGTATGTGTATGAAAAAATCTCTTGATATGTTATTTTAATAAACAGTATTTTTATATTTTTACAAAAGATTTGAAATAGATGTTATAATATCATCACGAATCTTCTATATCTTTAATATGCTCAGTTCGTAAATTGATTCATTCTTTGAAATAATAAAGTAAAATATAAAATTCGATTGTGCATTGGTCAGTAACTTCATTTGAGGAACTTGAGAAAAACATTTTCTGTTATATATTTACTGCAAACAATGATAAGTAATAACAATTTGTTATAAAACATAAATATACGTATTTACAAATCCATATATGGTTAATTATATATATTATAATTTGGTTCTAATTTGTATACAAAATGATACAAAATTGGTCAGAATCCGACCATTTAGGTGAAAATTTTACTATTGAAAGGCATAGAATTATTTTCAAATTCATTCGTGCAAAGGACCGTTTAAATTCATATAACTTTTTTAGATATTTTTCAATTTAACCATCAAACTAATTACAAAATATCTATTCTTTTTTCTATTTGTATGTTCTTTCCTCAGTGATAACATTTAATGCATTTCCCCAGTTCTGCATTCAATCAGTGTTGTACAAAAGTTTTACAAAGTACTGTAATGTAAGGAGTTTTCTTGAACTAAATAAAAATAATACATTTATTAATAAATAAATAAATTAGAACATGTGTGTTGAAAAACTGTTTTAAGTAAGCTTTATAAAACATTTTTTATTCCTAATAATTTTAGACAATTGGTAATGGAATGTCGATAAATATGTGTTAAATTAATAAAAGCATTTTAGTTTACAGTGCTAATATGTGAAAGCAAATTTTTGTTTGAATTTCATCATCTAGTTTAAAGAAGAAGTAAAAGTTCGAAGCAGTTCGTGTAAAAAGAAAAGATTTCGGTACGGTTTAGGAAAACGTTTTGTATAAAGGGAACAGAGTTTTCCAAAAGTAACAAACACTAGTGCAGGATAAGCTTCGAAGCGAGGCAATATTTATGCGGACTTTTACGCATTTGCTCATAATGCGATGCTGATATCATGGAACAATCTTATAGATCAACGAGTTTCGCACTGCTTCGCATGCTGCATCGACCATATAGGTTTTATTTAGATATACGAGACGAAAACAAAAGTCGTTTTCAAGGAAATGAAGTTCAAACGAACCTCAAAATGTTTAACATAATATTTTCTTTGGTTTTAAAAACGGAAATTGATCCCGGTTAAATTGCATTGAATCGAATTGCGCATGAAATCCATGTGTAGTTTTATAGAAATTTAGGAAAACAATTGCTTTAAAAGAAAGTACTGTGAAAGTTAATAGTACTATATAGTAAGTCAATGTGAAATGTACTCTAATAATTTTCCAAGAAATTTAAAATTTAAACAGTATTAATATTAATTTTAAATTATTTATAATTTTTTTAGAAACATTTATTATTATACACCGATAATGAATACACTAATTAGTTTCTATATTAGAATCTATATTATAGTAAATAGTTAATTAGAATTCTTGAAACATTACAATAAACCTGTAAACCTTATTTTTCGCATTCCTCATTTAGTATTTATATTTCAAAACACACATAAAGGATAATTAAAAAAATGAACTTAAAAAAATAGTACGTTTTGAAAATAGAATCTTTAAGTTACTATTGATTACAAATTTTTTTACTCATTTATACTTCGCTAAATAAATTTGTACCACATAAAAGTGTTTTCAAATACATATAAATTAAAATAGCTAATATATTTCTATGAAACTTGCCAATGACTCAAATTTTATTGTTATTACACGATTCTTATACGACAAACTATTTAAGGTACATGAACCTTACGAGAAAGAAAACTTCAATATTTCCATCGAAAGAATGCGGAATTTCACGTTATCACAATTCTCTTATTGTATTCCTTTCTGTTTTGTGCTAAAGCTTCAAAGCTGCAAGTGGTACGGGATAATAAATAAAGAGTACAAATCGTGAGAAATTTTCAAAAGTCGAACTAAGAGAGTATACAAAAGCTGTGCGTTCGTGCAGTTATTGCGGCATTCTATGGCGAGAAGGGGGACAAGGATACAAGCCGCGTTTTTCTTGTTCAAAACTTTTTTTTTCATTTAGCATTTAATGAAAACAGTTCTCGCCGAGCTTTCGACCACTCGAATCATTTAATCTTTTTTTCTGTTTTTCTCCTTCACGAATAAAGTTTCTCATTTTGACTCCCTTGGTCAGAGCCCCAGATGATCTATTTCGACTTGTTGAAATCGATATTTTTTCCTCGCACTTCTCCAATCGACAACGAGTTTTGTTCGAAACCTAACTCTCACAGTGATATATTAAATTACTTTTTGTACTTTTTATAAATATTTCTATCGTTATTGGCAAGCCCTTTTACAAGCTTGTTCGCTTTTCAAACAGTCTTATGTATTTTGACTTTTTATGTTTTTTATTTCCTTTTTATAAGGTATCGACGGCTGAGAGGAAGACGAACGTATCTCTGTGCCCGGATGAAGAACGTCTTTTTTCAGTACGAGGATGAAAAACGACGTATCTCGCCGCTTTTCGCCTTATACTGGCTGTGTACTGGCTGTAAAACCGCCGAGATACGTCGTTTTTCATTCTCGCGGCGAGATACGTCGTTCTTCATCCGCGCGCCGAGATACGTCAAGATACGTTCTTCTTCCTCTCAGCCGTCGGTATATGATTTGAAAAAGGATGGTCTACGATAGTTTGATGTCTAATCATGTACACACGAATGCTATAAAGCAACATAATTATTATTTATGAGGATGCTAGCGCGCTTTATTTCTCTCTCCTATATTTCTAATGATAGATGCTTTTCGCGGATGTCAAACAGAAGTGCTCCTTTTATTACGAAAAAATAAAATACTTATAAGCATCTACGCTTCACTACATATATTATTTTACAAATATTTCCGTCCGAGATATTTAAAAAATTTATCGCATATAAAAAAAAAATTATTTTAAATCAATAAAAAGTCAGCTAATGTTTAAGTATATTAAGTTTTGTATCAAATAAAAATTAGTTGGCATTTTAAAAGTTTATGATAATTAAAGAGGTCTTTGATAAAAATTCTAATTTCTATATATTTCTATTGAACCGATTAAATTAACTACTCTTAATTTTATTGGTATGTATGCATATAAATTATCAAGTTCTTACGAAAAATTTATCAATAAAATTATTCATAATTAGCACGGCTCGATTTCATGGAGAAAAAACAAAGAATTCACTGAAACCAACCTTGTTGCAAGATATGGAAGAAAGAAGAGTGATAGAAGATGAGCAAGATTGTGAATACGTAAAAGAAGACAAAAATATACTCTGCTAGTTCAGTAAAATTGTATATAATGCACAGGTAGAGAGGGTAAAGAGAAAAAGATATATAAAAGACGTTTCATCATGAGATCCAAAAGATATTAATATATGTAGACAAAGATATGCGTGTCGGCGAACGTGAGATATAATGTGAGTTCGAAATTGTACTGGATCAAGAGGACTTACCGGATCGTGCAGTGGCGACACTATAAGGTCCGAGTTGTGTGCCCTGTCACTTATTCTCTATAACAAGAAAATGTAAATTCAAAATCAGAAGCTTCTATCCCAAATTGAACTAAAAATGATTAAACTTTAAACATAAAAAAGCTAGATTTTGATTCATTTACTCCAAGTTATATTCTGGTAAATTACTAATACAAAACGTAGGTTTTACTCAAAAGAAATATCATGTTAGGACTAAAAGAGTATTAATAACAATAGAAGTAAATGATTATATAACCTAAAAACTTCAATGGTGCCAAACATTTATAAAAACATTGGAATTAATATACATATATAAAAAGATATAAATTTTGTTTGCGGTTGTTGTTATGAATTTTTTTAGCATAATGAGTCCTTGACCCCTTAAAAGGATTTAGATCAAAAAATCATATTTCTAAGAGAAATTCACCTCAACGAATCAATAAATTAATTTGAGTGAGCCACGTGCCAATGCATTAGCACGTGGTTTTTTAAATTTAATGCAATCAACCCAATACTTCATTTACATCAAGGAGCGCGGGAACGCTCCGAAGGCAAGTATAGAAGAAGCCTGAAGGAGCGATACCGCGTTCCTATCATATATATATATATATATATATATAGTACCACAATTAAGGATGTGTTTTAATGAGACAATCCTCTAAATAGTCCTAAAAATAATATATTGTATGTACTAGGCGTAAAATTCTCGTTTTACGCCCTCGTGCATATAAATGGTATTTTACGATCGCAAAACGAGGAACAAAATGAGCATTTTATGGCTACTAGATCAAAAATAATGTTGGTTAGTCGAACGAAGAATTTGCACCCTGGTAAAACTTGGGACGTAAAACTCTATTTTACGTTCTTGTTACAAAAAGTTTTACTTCAACTTCAACAGAACTCAACAGAAAGTTTTATTTCAGCTTTCAACAGAAAACACCTTACGCACGAGTTTCATACAGTATTTTATACCATCATGAGAACTTAAAAATCATACTAAAGTTGCGATTTTTAGGTTATAGTGGTATAAAATAGTAAATTAACAGTTTGCATTTTAAATGAGAAATGGTGGGATATAAAATAAATATAAAAATACCATTAATAAATGAATCGTAAAAATGATATTAAATATTTATATATACTAAATTGATCAGAAGTAAGTTGAAAGAATGTAGAGAAAGACACTTACCGCCCTGGCAAGCCTGGGCCTATAGACGAGGTCGTCAAAGACCGGCCGGTCTTTTGGGTCGATGAGCTCGCGCAACTCCGTGAGGAGCGTAAGCTTCTCGGGCGTGGTGAGCAGATCACCCAGCCTTACGACGAAGCTCTCGACGCTCAGCCTACGGCTCCGATAGTCGGCGAGAAGGTCCCGCAGGTCCCGGAACTCGCTGTTCGTCAGGACGGTCCGGGCCTTCTCCTCGACCATTGCGATCGTCGCGGCCGAGATCTGGTGGACGATCGGCGGCCGGTGCCTCCATTCATTGATACTGCTTGTCCTGCGAGTTGGACTATCATTTAAGAGGCGGTCACTTTAACAGTTAAACCGTAGCTTATTGTATCAAAAAGGCATCCTGAGGAATATGTTACGAATGTGATACTATATGTGCCAGAGGGGAAGCACCGCTCCCTTTCACATGCTTTTATATTTTACTTGAACTTTCATTTAATCACTGTAAGAACTTTTCTGGAAAAATGTTTAATTGGATGCTGAAATATTGACTCTTTCGTATATGCTCGTTCGTCTTTTGTTTATTGCACTTGTCTCTTTAAGTTAGAACAACTTTTGGCTGAAACTTTGCGTTTATTAGGTTATCCTCAATAACATTGGTTTTAAAAACTTAGCAAATCAAATCGTAAATTAGATCGTCAATTATAAATTTGTTTGCTCCTCTATTTAATAACACATATCTAATAAGACTTAAGTACAAATTATGATCACGTTCAACACAGAATTTTTTATATTTTATCATAACAATTTTCAATTTAAAATATATACACATTCTTTCTTTTTTTTTAGTTCATGGTGTATTTAGTGATAATTATAATTATACCATGTTTCTATCGTATACTTAAGAAATAAAAATTTGTTTAATTCATTTTAATGCAAAACCCAATTCCTCTGAGATGAAAGCTATAAAAGGCGGCCATCTGTACTTTAAGCGTCCCTCTTTCCTCCATAAAAGATAATAAATTCAGGAAACTATAGCTTACCCCGATATATTTGAATTTCAAAATTAATAAAAGAAATGTATTCACGTACTGCCGCAAAGAAGTGCAAGAGCCAGCAGCGGAATAGTAAAATGAAAAGAAAGTAAGGAGAGAAAGAGAAGAGCATGTAAATGCTTACGCAGGACTAGGCGGCCGGTGATTTTCGGGACTCTCGAGCAGGAGTGTCTCGTGATCCTGGTACCTAGAAACTGGCATTACCATCTGCTGGCTCGTCGTGCACGAGTGCGGCACCTTGCCAACGTCCCGTATCACCAGGCTCATCCTCTTGTTCGTCTTTAGGATTTGCACCGCCTCGTCGTGTGTCGCCTCCTCGAAGCTCTGACCGTTCACCTCGAGGATTTGATCGCCCACCTATGTTCAACGATCGATCGACGAATAATTTCATTTAACGTTTCACAGTTTGCACTTTCCTTAACTACATATTTGCGTATCTCCTTAAGTATAAATGTGATGCAGAGAATTTTCGTTAAATTTAGGGAAGAAAGCTTATCCTTTTTAGTTTCAGATTTTTATCAATTATCTCAGTCACATCGATTGTTCGCGTAATTGGAATGATTGTTGAAAAACTTGAATTAAAGTAATGAATAATACATTGTAGGAAGCTGAAAGGGCTCCAATATTCTCTTAAGTAATTGAAAGATAAACTGAAAACGTTGAAATGTTCTTTGTAATGCCATTTATAGAATACGATGAGATATACGATTAGCATGAATCATTAACGGATTAAATTTTTTATTAATTTAAATAATTAAACATACTAGATTAGTATTGGCAATTGTAGCGTTACGTTAATGATGTATCATAAATAATATGAGGATAAGGGGGTGTGATAACATTACCAGAAGACCGGCGCGGTCAGCGACGCTGTCCTTGTCGACGCCCGTGACGTAGATACCGAGGCCGTACTCGAGGCCACCGCGTATCATCAGTCCGAGCGACTGACCGGGCTCAATGCAGAGATCTACCTTGCGCGTCCTGTGCCCGTAGCGCGAATCACGCAGGTTGATGGGTGGAGGTGAGGCCGGCCTACCCTGACGGTCCATCCAGCTGCAGGTTTGCTGCCGGTTTTGCGGCCAGAGCTGGTGTCCGCCTCGGCAGCGCGGATCTATCGCTGGTCCGCGCACCGTCATGCTTAGCGTCCGGCAGGACTTCAACATCTGTAAAAGAACAAAGTGAAAGTTTGGAATTTTAATTCCAATTGATTGGAAATATAGTCGAGTTTGAAGGTGCGCAAGATAATAATATCATCTTTGTAGATCATAGTTTTATGATCATTTTGGCTGTAACCATTTTCAGGTATCCTCAGACAAATCATTTCAACAATTTAATAATTAAGACATTCCGATATAGGCTATGTTTCGTGAAAGCTTTAGTTGAAATTTAATATAAATGGATTCATTTTCACATGTGATCATTTGCGCATGATCTGTACGCATCATCTATACTAAAATACACTAATTTTCGAAAATAGATTGGAAAAAATAAAAAAAGCCCACTACTTTGAATTTGCATAGTATTTTGTCTATTGTACGTTCTTCTTTTACCAAGTATATAACTTTTAAAAGAATCAACATTTTTTTATTATATAAAAAGCAAATGAAAGCTCGCATTCTTTAGTTTTATTGAAATGTGTGGAACCCTCACCCCCCAATTCTTGTAAGAAATAATTCATGTTTAAAAGAGGGATATTTGTAAGCATTTTATAAACATAAAGTTATTGTCGTCAAAAAAGCTTGTCTCCCTATCAATAGAGAACCGAAAAAACCTGGTCTAGTAGGTGATCCTAAAAATATTGCTATTAATTTTTGGTACCCAGTTGTTTGAGATTTTCTGTAAATTGTTCATATGCGTGACAGCAAAAATCTCTTACAACAAAAAATCTGCAGAAAAACCTACAGCAGGCAATTTTGTAGAAAATCTACAGAGATACAATGATTACTTGTCAAAACAAATATTGGTGACACTGCCTCTTTAATGAAAAATATATAACTTATTAGATAGTTTGTAAAATAATTATAATCCATTAAAATTTTTTATAAGGTAAGAGTAAAGAATTCACCTTTTTATAAATGGCAATAGTACTGACTTTCAAGGAAGTAAAAACTTCACTTACTTTAATTTAGAGAACAGACTTTTATCGCAGGAATAAAAGTAGGATATATCTCTCGTAGGAATATATCTAGTAGAACCGTGCAATAAACTAGTAAATCTTTATGAGAAACGGATAATTTTTAGATATAAGCTAAAATCAATTTTCAATTACTTTTTTTACATTTTAAAGAAAAGGCACTAGCCACCAATTTTTTCGTACCAATATATCTTATATAATATAGGAAATAATTATTGCACAATACGAAACAAATAAACGTCTTATATCGTTAGGGTCGAATATTGATTATCAGTGGGTGAATGTTATCCATCTCGAAGGTCTAAAATTAGCTCGTGTGCATGTTCATAGTTAAAATTGTTGGTACGATGCCAAGCGAATAAGCATGTACATTGTGAAGAATTTCTAATATACTCAAACAATGACCGAACGTTTTACCACAATTATTTTGATCGACTTTGGTGCCATCCAAAATTTACGTGGAATATTTTATAAGGAAAATATAAAATAAAATTTTATTCATTTCACGCGCTTATAATAGAGATACAATAAAAGTACTTTGAATTCAGAAGTACGATCTGAAATATTCACTTATTCACAGCCACTATAACCGATAAATCGTCGAGTTAAACGTTTCGAATTTCTGGCTAGGCTTCATTCACTGGATCGATACAAAATTCTTCGCATTCCTGGAAAGAGCAGAGAAGCCAGAAAGCCGACGATCAATCAACGTCGGGCGACAATTTCACGTGCGACAAAGATCATGCGAACCAATAATTCAGCAGGTGCTAATTCCAAGGGCTTCCAGCGGCAATTCCGTGCCATCCGGCGTAATAACGGTGCATTATTCATGGTCGTCTGTTTGTTCAAGTTCATAAGCCAATACGATAATGCTGAGAATGAGAAAGAGGGGGAATAAACTGCAGCTGACGATGAAAATTTATTATTGGAAAATTCACCCGATGAAAACGACGCAGTATTGATGTACACGAAAACTGTTGAGCGAATGTGGGTGTGGACTTAGATGTGCGTGTATACCTATGTATATGGGTGTGGGTGTATATGTGGGTGTGTGTATGTACACATATCCAAGGGAAAAACGTTGTATTTTAGGATAGGGAGTGTACGTGTTTCGATATGCGTGTTTCGGCAGCGGCAATGAGCGTTCAAGAGAAAGAGTGGGAGACACAGAGAAAGCAACTCTCGAGATATCGATCTCACACGGGCCAACCCCGTGACGTCACATCCTGCTTATCCTTGACCCAGCGTTACCGCCACCACACTCATCCTTACGCTACTTCCTACTCCTTCTGAAAATTCCTACCTCTGTGCTCGTCTTCCTAACAGGCAGGCGAAGCAAACAATTGTACTTTTTTCCCTTTTTGCGGCTAACCACTACTACTACACAATTTATCTCTATCTCCCTCTCTGCAGTCGTTCAATCAATCCGTTAATAAAAATGGACTGGCAGCGCGAAAGTACAAAAATGAAGTGTTATGCAGTAACCTGATAACGACATGATAAGGAAAAAGGAGATAAGTGAAGGGAAGAAATCACCAATGGTGGCATAGAATGCACATGAAATGAGCATTAACCACATCCAGACTATTTTCTTTTCGTTCCTCTTTTGAGGCGGGTTTTTTCAAAATGATTTGTGGTATTTATGACACTAGTCTGCTAACTGCTACATTTTGTGATGATATTTTATAATTTTAAAATCATAAAAGAATTTTTTTTTCAAAATTAGCGTCGATTCTTTCATTTACTGCCGTTTGATCGATCAGTTGACTGCTGGTTGCTGACCTTATCATGTTAAGCAGACAGAAATAACCTTTTATCAGTGAAAGTTATTTATTTTACAGTACAACTTACCAACCGGGACTAGAATAAATACCGACATAGATCGGTTAATCATAGATATTACGGACAGCTATGGAATTATTTTTAGCCGCCCAGTATCATTTGATATAATAATCTTTATCAAGGGTGGTATTCAAATTAGGGATATGATTTAGCTTCGAAGATGCTTCGAATTTGGAAGAAGCCTTGAAGCTTTGTACAAAGACTCCGAAGATTAAAGTTTCGAAATGTCAGGGCTGTAATAAAAATAAATTTTTTTAATTTTATTGCAGCAATCTGAAATTTTTGTTTGAATGCGCATTTCGTAACAGACTTCATACAAATATTTTTGACAAATATTAAGACTAATATAATGATTATTTAGTCATAATATACTTACAAAACATTTTTAAGTTTCTGTAAAAAAAGTCTAAAATGGAACCTTTATAGAGCTCGCCGAAATGAAACTTAATACACAACTATAGTATATTTAAGTAATTTTTACAAAATATTTATAAAAAATTTCAGTGGAAAATATCGATAATAAAGTAATTCAAAAAGTATAAATCTGACTTGGTAATTAACAAAAATAAAAAAAAAAATATCTAAACTAAAATACAATCGTGTATCATTTTTATTACAGAAAGTCAGATAAAATAGTAATTTGTCCTTTCTTTTCTTTGCTTCCATCAATAGTTGTAATAAATAACTTTGTACGTTAGTTCTGAAATTGTTAAAATCAAGATTAAGAACTATATTTTTGAAGTTGAAAAAAAATTAACTAAGGTAAGCAAATTGTCTTGGGATCAGCATGGGATTTCGTCTAGTACAACTCTAGATGATTCTGAGACTCAGCAAGAACTCTACTAGTCTAGTAAAGTAAACAGCGCTTAACGAAGAATGGTCCTTCAGTGGCGCGTGACTTCTTTCATCAAACAATATTAACTTTGTAATTTCTCGTTTAAAGTTCTGTAAAGTTGATAAATTAAAATTAGACAATTATATACGTGAATGTAAAAATCAGAATGAATCTCGTAAGAATACTAATATCAAAATTTTTGAGAAAAGGAGCAAATACCTATTATTGAAAAATATGTAAAAATATAATCTTAAGAAGATCCAACATCCTTTCTCTTAAAAACTAAACATGTATTTACTTTTTAAATATATTTAACTTAAAATGATTTGGTTATTGAATACTTAGTTTTTAAAAAGCTTCATTATAATTTGACAGATGGGAGTAAAGAGGCTATTTGAAAACTGAAATATATACTAAAAAGTGAAGGAACGACTTGATCATTCAAAGTTCTTTTTTCATAAAATACATAATTCTTTTAAATTAGAGTATATTTGACGTTATCGATTGAACTATTCATTAACATTCTTTGTTGTGGACAATTAATTACTGATCTTTGAATTGTAAAATTTTAGATAGAGACATAATTTTTAGATTAATAATTTGTATATCTTATCAGTGAATTTTTATATCTGTTCAGAAACAAACTTTCAATTACAAGATCAAATTGATGCAGTTATATCAGTATTCTATTGTAAAATTGAATTTTCCGAAAAAATATTATCTCCTATTGGCACCTTTTCAACACTTTTATGAAATTACTCCTTTCTCAGCGCTTTTGCGAAATGGCACTATTTTCGTTGAATTTTTTTGTTTTTAACATTTATTCCGATATCATATTAGTACACGAAAAAAGTAAGCTAATCGTACTTGTTTGCACCAGTGAAATCAACTAGTTTAGGAAAAAGTTCGTTTAGTAGAAAATAGAAAGAAAATTAACTTTATTTATAGAAAGACTAACTTTCTACTCTTAACGATGGCCGGATGTTTTGAAGCATTTAAATATTGATTTTGATTGGTCTGTAAGGAGTAGGCGCGAGAATTCGCTACATTTGAATTTTTGAAATTGAATCTTTATTCTTCACTATTTAAAACTAAATAATTAGATCAAATTAGAATAAAAAGATTAATTTCGTCATGCTTTAAAAAATTATCTAATTATCCTATCATTTAAACTAAATGAAATTATAATGCAAAATTATTTATTCAGAACTTGAAAAACAAAAGAGTACGCGCATTGTACTAATTTGTAATGTTATTTCTACCGATATTCTAGAATTAAGTATTTATTTTTTTCGGTGGAACAAAATAAATTTTTTGTTTTTATTAACACTACCACAAAATAATAATAATAAAAAAATGTGATTATAGGAATTTTTCAGTTTGTTATAAATCATGGGTAAAAAACTTATGAGGAATAAATATTTAACATTTTTTACTGGATAAGTCGAATCTATAATATGAAATACAGAAAAATGTTAATAAGTTGCAGAAAAGATGTTTCGTAACACAGCATTCGAGGATTTCTTATCAAACCATTTCAATCTTCGATCAAATTAAAACTTTATTGTTACAAGAAATAAATGTTATATCATAGAAAGATTGGATTAGACATAATACATTGACAATTATTGTAATAGTTTGGTAATATGGAGGAAAATATTGTACATGAAATAGTAATGTTAGTCTAATTCTTAAAGAACCAACTTTGAAATTCAATAATTTTCCCATATTTTGTAACTATATTAGTCGATTTTAAAAGTAGTAAGAATAGCTTTCTACAACTTTAATATTTTCACTAATCAAGACTAATAATTGCGTACACAATCAGAGAAGCCCGTTATTCTTATGATAGTAACGGCTCTGCCATATTAGCTAAATGGCGAACCGTTCTCGTCGTACCTCATTAAATTTTCACGGTGGTACGCGCGCGTCAAATCATCCATTGAAGGGTCAAGGATCGTGACGCAAAGACTATACGCTTGTTCCCGTCTTCGCGCGCACACATATACCTATGTACACAACCGCCGCGGTTGAAGACAACGGCGGGTTAATAATTGCAGCTCCATAACCTGACCGCTTGTGCATCTACGCTAATGACTCCGCGCACAAATTCACCGGCGTAGGATATTAGGCTTTACCGAGAAAACGGCGTATCCCGAAGCCAGTTATTACTGCCCGAGGGTAAGATTTGCGCTTCCGGCGGGCACGATCCTACTCCCTATCTCGCGGTTATCTGGCCGAGGAGTCTCGCGTGACAGTATACTACTTTACAATCCATCCGTCGGCTTGATACTTATCAGAGTAAGTCACGATAGCGACGCTTTAACAGCACAAATTTCGAATCAATTGCATAATCTTACCGCTGGTCAATAGTCCTCCATAGCACACTTTCGTATCACGCTCGCTTTCTCTTTGAATGCTCTGAATATTAGTTGTGCTTTTATGTGTATACATATATGAATACGAACTCGAGCCACGACTCTGCCTATTACTTTTGTATTTTTAATTTTTGTAGGCAAATCGGACTTACTCACCCCTGTTTGCATTTCAAATTACCAAAAATTTTCACTGTAAGTGTGTATAACTAATGTAAAATATAATTATTAACCCCTCGAAATATTGAGATTAATTTGTTTTCGTAAAATATTGAACTAAAGAAATAATATGGGAAAATTTGTAGATCACCCGGTTGAATATTAATCTCTTCCCTTACGAGTTATTTTAATAAAATTGCAAATTTTGTTCCTTTTTAGGTATATAATAATTAAATTATATATTCTTAATGATCAAAACCGACTCGCATTTGCAATATTTTCCCCGACGAATTTTATTGATACGATATTTTTTACTTATTATATAAGATAACGTCACAATAAAAATTTAAATTATGTCCACATATATGGACATGTGTGAGTCAAAATACTCACGGAAAAATATTATAAAAAAAACATAAAAATTCGAATTTGATATACTGGATTGCGCAGCCAATGAACAATGCACATGTTCTCTAATTTCAAGTAAGAAATATAAATGCATGTCCTTTAGCAATCAAAAAGATTATATTGAGATTTCAATCTTAGTTGTCGTATTTATAATAATAAATGTAACCATCCCTCAATTCTTGATATGATGTTCAAGTACATCAAAGTTACATATGTGTGAGGCAGAATGAGCGTGGCGTAAGTCACATTTACAACAAAATTGAGATATGGATATATTTGGATTCCTCTCAACTAAAACTATTATTAACCCCCTAAAATAGGGCATCTACTGCTCTTTCTTAAAATTATAAATAATCCAAAAAATAACACTCAACAGTGATGTATTAACTATTGAAACTTTGACATTGAATATCTCAAAGCGGTAAATATATGACTTACGCCGCTCGCATTCTGACCCACACATACTAACCAGTAATATTGTAGTATTTCTAATTTTATTTATACGATAGACGAAATTTTTAGAACAAAATATGGAAATGACATTTTTAATGTTATTTTTTATTTTTATTTTGTGTTTGTCAATTTGAGTACAATTATTAATTTTTAATTGGTTGATATAAATAAAATTGATTATTTTATAAATCTAGTTATTAAAAATAAAATTGACTAAAACAATACAAAAACATTTCAATATCGACATTTTATGCAATTCAATGCACTAAAAAATATGTTCCATTTTCCCAACATAAATATTTTTCATATTCTTTATTTATAATTTTGATGTTCATGATAGATTTTACTTATCAATACATTTGTAAATATTTTGGAAATAAAATTACCCTATTTATCATAAACATCATCTATCTATATTATAAACAACATTATTTTTCACGAAAGCTGAAGTGCAATAAAAGGCAAAAAGCTCAAATTTCGCCGATTACTCGCAACCATCTTGTTTATTATCAATATAATGTTTTTACTTAGTTCATAATATTAGTCTTTATCTATTTATAAAATTGATTTGGATAAATTTGTAAAAGTATATGAAAAAAAATCTGTTTCATTCTTCTCGGCTTTCCCATATGTGTACATTTCCGGTTATCTACTTTAATCTACCGAACCACAAAACAATACTTGCATTATATTTCTGCAAGATTTTTTCTATTTTAGCAGATTATTTGTTTACTCTATTATGTATACTATAATAACGGCTTAGTCGGTAGGGTGTCGTTCTATAAGTAATAAGAAGATCTCTACCCACGTGAGAACAAATTAGGTTTGGAAAAGTTTGCGAAAGGTTTGTCAAACTTTTCGAAAATGTTCTATCATGAATTGGGAAGTTAGGCATTGTATTATTGCATAAGTTTTTACAAACTTTAGTTAAACCAATTTTTTCCAGACGTCTTCTAAATGTGATTTTTTTACGTGAGTGGTTCTAGCCCGGCCTCTGTGGGACTGACATGGAGACATCATTGTTTAGCTATATACGAGTGTTTTACAACACGAACTGTCAGGTAGTTCGAATTGCGTCTTTATAATCTATTCCGTCGTACATCAGTCCTATAATATGGGTTCATGATATGAAAAAAACTATTTTAGTTTTCATCAATGATTAATAAAAAAAAATTATTCCGATCTTCGTGGGAAAAGTTAGAGAAAAAGAAAAAGGATTGGGGGGAAACAGACACATTAATTAATATGGTAGGCATTAGGAAGAGCGGAAATAGTCTGAAGAGTGTAAATAATAATGTAAACCAAAAAATAATAATAACTATTTTATGTTTAAGGTAGTTCCTTAACGAGTTATAGTTTGTGCGCTCCGCGAAAGCACAAACTATACCATACGCATGCCATACGCGTCGTTCTGTCTCTATCGCTCTCATGCATGACATCTGCTATTTGTGTTTATAATCATTCATATCTTTTTAGAAAGGTCGGCTTGACAAATATTTGACAAACTTAAAAGAAAGAGCTGAATTTCATCTTTCTTAATCTATGTTTTTCTTTTTGAAAACCCACTTTTTTACTAAGTAATACTATTACTTCCTGTTATAGGTTATATGGCGCCATTCACTCTCAATCTAAAAGTAACCATTTTCAATAATATTTTTCTTGAAAAATAGGTCGGCCACCTATATTTTAAAAAATAGAGAAAAATTATTTAGATTTTAAAGAAGACGCTAGAATTTTGTTACTTTCGAAACCCACTTTTTGATATATTAGAGAACTACCTTAAGTAGAATAAGTAGCAATACCTAAATTTATTAAGCGACCTCTTTTCTAAATTCAGAAAATATTGAAAAATTCTTTTATGTAAGTTGTTGAATCATTTCTTCACGTATAATATATCAAGTAAACTATTTACTCCATCATATATTTGACACTGTTAAAAATTTTCTGAAATTTAATATAAATTTAATATACATTCTGTAATAAAACTTCAAAATTTGTACTAAATTTGTATTAAATTTAGTGCAAATTTGCATTTCAATTAACAGTGTAGTTAATTATTTCCTATTGCATTTAAACAATCCTAATGTTATGAATATAATTATTTACTCATTTTAATACAGATTAAAAAGCTTTTATCATAAAAACATAGATATATACAAGGAGAAACAGATTAACTCATTCTAAGAGAGATTGAAAAGCTTTTATGATAAAAATATAAATACATACAAGGAGAAACAGATTACCTTCCGGGAAACAGATTTTAACGGGGCTTTAAAAGTCGATTTTCGGCACCTAAAAATAAAATGCAGTGACAATTTTGTCAAATGGGTCCTTTTTCTTGAGATAGAGGCAATTTAATCTCAAATATGCTCTAATACGTTAAAAAATCATGTTTCTTCTAATGACTTTACTTTGCAAGTATTTATAGTAGACAGAATTTTTTAATCAAGATCAGCATATTTGAGATTAGATTACCAGTATCTGAAGCAAAAGGACCTATTTGACGGAATTGTGATCACTGAACTTTATTTGTAGATACCAAAAATCGATATTCAAAGCCCCGTTGAAATCCATTTTCCGAAGAATATGCCCTTTCCTTGTTAGTACAGGAATAACATCTAATAAAGATTAATATTTTTATTTAGCTTCTTAAATAAAAAATGTTATATAAAGTGATTCGAATAGGTATTAGATTAAGGTGGTTCATGCGTTAGATGTAGGTTATCATAGATAAAGAGGATTAATTTAATGGAAAAAAGTATAATTCTTTAAAATTTGGTAAGTATTAGATATTGTTTATTAAAAAGTACCGTAAAATGGGATTAAGCAAGCGCCTCTCACAGAAACCGCGCAGCTATTTAATATCAAATCATTTCTGCAAATGTTATTTTTTTTTATTTGTCAATGCAGTTTTAAAGCGCATTAATAAGTAAGTAGGAAACTATAGCTATGTCTTTTGTAATTTTGTAACTTGTTAATTTTTAACGATATCTTAATTATAAAATCTACTCGATTTACCCCATAGGTGTTCGCTTTACCCCATTTTACGGTAATCTACAAAATCTTTTCAAACCATGAGAATCTTTTTATTTGCTACTAAATTTTATTTGACCCTTAAATAATCTTTGCTAGGATTGTCGGGAGACTAATTTTCAAATATTTTCTGCGTGTAAATGTTTGATACAGATCTGTATAATTATAAATGTTGCACTTTACATTGTGCGCAATAAATATTTCAAAACTTTGCCCCTGGTAACCGTCGATGAAATCATTTCAAAAACAGAATGAGTTATCTTACTTTAAGATTTAATGACAGATAAAAAAGATTATTGGGATTTTTTAAAAATTTTTGTAGGTAATTTTTAATGAACGATATAGATATAGAAGTGGTAACCGATTTTCTTTGAAATATATTATTTTTTATGCATAAATTAGGTTTTCTTTACATATGAATCGGTGCGTGCAAAAAAGAGACCTAAGTCCCTAATGCGCTAAGGTCCCTTTTTGCATGCACCGATTCATATATATATTTTTACTCAGACTATGAAATCTTAATAATGAATGATAAAAGTTATTTTATTTTGGACATCCACAAGAGCCTATATCTTACATGTGAACTATTTTAAGCAGCTTCATCTGATCATCAATTGACAAGTAAGCTTACACATTTTTAATAAAGAGGTAAGTACATTTAAGAGTATCCGATGAAACATGTTGTGTTGCTTAGATGTTTTAATGACGAGTTGCCAAATCATTTACATTTAACTTCTCACACAATATTTATTGTTTTATTATTTCAAGCAATGATCAATGTACCGATAGGTATTTGTAATCCCTAAAAATGCTCATTTGTACTTATGCAATAATCTTATAATTCATGCCGATCCTGTGATTTCAGAAACCGTAGAAGAAGTTGGAAAAACGTTTAACTGATCAGTCAAAGACATGTCAACGCGTCTATATAGCAAAATAGAAACTGTAGTTCATGTAGCATTTAATCCCATTTCCAAATTCCTTCTTTCAACCACGCATTGTGCGTTGAAGAATGATTTCTGCGTTATTGGCATTAATATGATTAGCATGCGCAGCCAACCGAGCGCGGATAGAAAAGCAATAAGTCGGCCCATATACGAGTATGAAAGAAGCGGCGAAGGAGAGGACAACAAAAAGGCAGGAAAAAGAGGAAAAAAGTTGACCGACGTGCAGAAAGTAGCAAAGTTTTCTTAATAGTTTCCTATTACAGAGACCCTGTGTCCTCGAAGCAGCAGCAGGCGCGAGTCCAATCCTCTTCGCTCCATTATGCAAGAATGATCGAAGACTCGTCTGTCCGACTTTGGTTGCACAGCTGCTAAGCGATTGCGCGGGTCGAGCGAGGCCAGGAAGAAGAGTCGCACACGCACCCACGAGGCGAGAAACAAGTAGTTCGAGGCCCCGACCGATGGGACAACGCGGAGGAGCGCGCGCGCGCGGACGCGCTCTGACTTTGCCACTCGTGCTCGACTGATACTGCTGGCTCTTTTGCCGGCGTTCGCCAGCGGCACCGCAGATTCTAGTCGTCGTCGTCGTCGTCGACGGCGGTGGCAACGTCGTATCTCTCTCGGTCAACAACGTGCCTCTCCTCTCCTCTCTCACTCTCTCTCTCTCTTTCTCTCTCCACGCGAAGACGCCGGTCTACTCCTCTCTTCCTCTCGATGTCGTGGCAATTTCGGATCGATCTACTTTTCTCGGCGTGTGCGCGCGCGGGGGCTGTTTGCTTGAGAGAGAAGAGTTTTATATGCCGAGAGAGAGAGAGGGAGAGGGGCTGTGTGATGTTAACGGCGACGCGAGCGCTGCCACTGCTCTGCTTCTTGCATTATGTAGGAAAAATAAATGACGGGGCTTTTATGGCGCCGAGACGACTGGCGCCTCGCATAGTTCGCGCCACCGACCGACTATCCTCTCTTTTTTGCCTGCGAGCTTGTCCAATCCGAAGAAAGAGGAAGAGAAAGACAAAACGTTCCTTTTATCTACCCCAGCTACTAATACTTTAGGAATTTCTGTCTGTCTTTGCTTTCGCCGCGAGAGCTGCTTTGGCCAGACGAACTAGATTTATATGCGCAAATGCGTTTACTTACTCCCATAAAGTGGATTTACGTTTGCTTTTTTTCAAATTCGTTCCAGAACAAACCTCAAGATGATATTTGAAGAGTATTAAACCTTTGAATGGATGAAACCCTAGCAAATATATACTTTTAACTTTCATACTGTTTTCGTATAGATGTAGTTAGATTTTGCAAAATAATTATTGATACTAAAATAAAATGTTCTCATTGACCGTGAAAATACTATAAGAAGAATAAAACTCTTCAATATCCGTTCAATTTTTAGGATTCTTTTAGATTGAAAAGAGTTGTTGTTTCATTTTGAAAAAGCAATTTCAGTTCAAAATTCGGTTATTTAACCCATGACGGTTCTGTTAAAACCCGCTTTATTTTCAGTGAAAGAAGATCGTTTTTTGGTCTGTACGGATAGAAAATCAAATTTTCTTCTTAGAATTTTCATGATAAACTTTTATTTTTAGAAGACTTAATTAATACAAAAGTTATCTTTTCTTTTTTACGAAAGAAGTATTTTTTTTAAATTTTTTATAAGAATACTAAAATTATTTATTAAAGTTCACAAAATCGTCTAAACATGTACTTATGTCCTCTCTAAAGTTGAATTAGTAAAAATTATTGAATTAGTGGAAACGAAGTACTAATTTATTAGTGAATATTCACTATTTCATCAGTAGTTTTTTAAAAAACTACAAAAGAAATACTGAATATTCACTAATAAATTAGTAGTTTTTTTCACTAACTCATTAGGTGGGGCGATTTTCACTAACTCAACTTGTGCTTGTACAATTTGTCTTCCAGTTCAGTTATTATCACTAATACTGCTCCTAATGTCGAGAAACTCCATGTTTCTCAAATAAAGAATGTTCCAATCGAATGCGGGCAAAAAATACAAGTACATAGTCACTTAAAAAGTGCTGGGCACCCTTTTTTGTCCCTTACGCGCGCTGTGATTGAAGAAAGTAGCAGCCGGGGAGGCGGAAAAATGAGAGATTACTCGCGCGTGCGCACGAGAGGAGGGATCGATGCGAAAGTGGCACTAAGAGACCGATGACTCGGAGAGACGGTTAGGACGCGTCTTCCTTCTCGGACTTTTTTTTGTCGTCCACGCGTCCGCCAGCGACAACGACATCTGTCTCTTTGCGACCCGGGTTCAAGCTATTATGTTCTCGCGCGGGGGCGTAGAATTTTTCTCGATCAATTTGCGCATACGAAAGAGCGATTCAACTACAATAGATAAGTTTTCGATTTAGATAAGTTACAATATAGATAAGTGCCAAAGATTAACGTAATAATTTATAACAAAATCTAAAAAACGAAGAAAAAATAGAATAACAATTAGTTAATTAAATTAGTTATTTTACAGAAAGAAGTTGAAGCTTGAATCTAAAAAAAATTATTTCAACATATAAAATTATTAATTTAAACAGCAAAAATAAAATACTCTTTCAACTAAAGTAATCTAGACAATCAAATCGTAAAAGACACTAAAAATAAAGAAATATTAAGAGATCGATGTCTGGCCATTCGTGAGCGTAATTTTTCACCGCATTATGATCGGGTTCGATAGAACATAAAGATGTGCATTTATAGATGTTCTTGAAATATTCATAGAAGGTGACATAGAGCTAAAAAAAAGAGTAAAAATTAAACTGGAAGCTAAAAATTTTATTAAAATGTGGTCTACTTTTCAGTCGGTCAGCTCGCAGCGCACAAACAACCGGACGTGTGGATGACCGAAATTTTTACAAACGTGGAACTTTCTACCATTGTCGGCGCGCCAATGAGGGAGAGAGAGAAAGAGAGAGAGAGAGCACAGGAAGGGTGTGTAATGGTACATCACCTCTAGTTCGAACATTCCAAAGCCCGGTAGGAACGGGTTGCCTATTAGGCATTGCGATACCGCGATGGCTCATTGTCGACAAGCTATTGTCCGTAACCTCGTCAGATCGACAACGGATGAGGAACAAGGAGAACGGGAGAGAGAGAGAGAGAGGCAGAGGGAGAGAAGGATAAAGATTATATACAGATGCGGCAGATACCCATCAGAAACGTTTACACCAGAGATTACTCGAAGCGCGGCAAGTGATCCCTCATTTTCCTTTTGCGTCCTATCGCGCTACTGTCTTTTTCATAGAATCTCCCTCCCTCTCTTCCTCCTGTCTTTCTATTTCTACCTTACTCTCCCGTATTTACCTGTTCTGTCATGTTTTTTACCTTATTGGCTTGACGGTTTGTGAATGTTCAGGTTGTTTATTCCGAATAAAATCAGAAAAATTATAATTGTAGTGTACCGCTCAACCAATATGCTAACGTCGCAATTCCATGATAAATGCATCACGAAATAGTTATTCTTTTGCTGAGTCACCAGCCTCTGATTTTCTATGTTGCCTAAACGTCGTCAGAAATCTTTGTGACACTACCTACATGGACCATCGCAAGTATACAAGTTTTAATTTTTTCTTAACGCAAATTCAAGTATTATAAGCCAAGTGATATTAGCTGAAGTTAATTTTTTTAAATATGTTTTGGCCGTATCGTTTATTGTGAAAATGCCTAAATCGGCTAGTTTAATTTAAAAAATTTGGTTCGTGCCTTTCATTTAACAAATTATAAACAGGCACTAACTGAATATGAAACACACCAGAAATTGCTAGAACTTTATAGAAAATTTCACGGAAATTAGATATGATTCATTCAAAATACTTTTTATAAAAAAGTTAGGATTATTTCGAAAGATTAGCTATATATTTAGCTATAAAGCGTCTTTTCACATTTTTTTCAGTTATTTTTACCTTTAATAAAACTTCCAAACGTAGTAGAATCGAAAAGACATGAGATTAACGTATCTTTTTATCCTAACATACAAGTATTAAAAGACTTGTAGATAATCTTAAAAAACAACATAATTATTTCTAAAGTGTCTAATATAGTATTTAGTAATAGAGTCCCAAATAATAAAATAAAGTGAGATTATTTTTGGTAATGAACCTTGTCAATTTTTATAACGAATAATTATTTTTGCTCTAAAAAATGAATAAAAGTAAGTATATTTCCAGCCCTAGTTGGTTAAGATTCATTCTTATTTAACTTTTCAATAACCACCCAATTGTCGATTTCCAAATGTTCGTCATGAGAATGTACTTGCTGATCGCACAATAGTTTTTCGGTACTGCTGATATTTGTGAAAGAAGAG
>JAPYZP010000201.1:0-30916 GCA_030522985.1 Torymus sinensis | reverse complement strand
ATTCACGGTTTCACATGGCCGTAATATATTATAGAAAAAAGCTCTTAAGCAGTTAATAGCTTGATTTTTATGTTTAAGCTTTTGTAATCTTAAAAAAAAAACGAGAAAAAATGCCCCTCTCCATTTAAATAATATATGAGCAAAATAAGGTGTCAGGCGGCACCTGGGTTTTAGACGAATCTATTGGCTGAAAACTATTGGAAACTATTTTTAGTGACCTAAAATAGTGATCCAGTGAAAAACGAAGACCGATTTTTCAAAACTCTACAGCGATTCTCAACGTAAAAACACGGAGTCCCCGAGATAGGACTTTCTTACGTGCGAAGCCGAAATAGGACTTTTTTCCACGCGATAACGAGATAGAACTTTTGTCCACGCGAAGTCGAGATAGGACGTTTTACCACGCGATAACGAGATAGGACTTTCTCTCTCCCAGCCGACGAAAATTTGTTCTTAACAATTTAACATAAGTTTATAAACTAGAAAATAAATTTTGTCCTTGAATTTTAGTTAAGTAGAACAAACACACATGTATAAATCTCATTTGTAAGGAAATAATTATAGATTTTAAATCATTAATATAACATACGTATGCAATTATTAATGACTTTCACATCATTAAAATTAATCAAATCAGTCATACGACTATCAATATTTTCAGTCATACATTCAGCCACATCAATGACAATTGTGGATTGTGGAGGAGATAGTGGATTAGGTTGGTCTACATTATTATTTGTGTGTAGTGGAAGATGGGATAAAGGTTCGCCCTTCCATTCTTCAATCTATTTATAAATTTTTGCTTCAAACCACACTCTACTTTTTTAGATAAATCTCCTAGCATATCATCATTCATTTCTCTTAATATTTCTTCATTGGTTCAAGCTTCTGTAAAGTCACACATAACAAATATTTTTTCATATTTATATAGGTTATAATTGCCTCAGATATATATCAAACCTTAAAAGGTGTATTCTGATTATGAATAAATACTGATATTGGATAAGAGAGAAGTATGATCAAACATTTTAAATCTAGCAGTGTATGCTTTGTGTTGAAAATAACTAACTTTTTCAAATTTGATAAGGCCATCTATGGTTACAAATACCATTTGGAATAAGATAGTATTTTTTTTTCTAAACAAAAATCTTAAATTTTTAAAATTTCAAAAATGTAAACAATGGAACCAAAAAAAATTTTGAAAAGAAAAAAATACTAGCTTATTCTAGATAACATTTGTAATTATAAATGTCCTTATCAATTTTTTCTATTCTCAAATAATTTTGAGAAAACAAATCATAAAGTTTGAAAAAATTAATTTCCTCTGCAAACTTAATATTGACATATATATCTATAATCTACACTATTTAATCACTGCTTACATTTTAGCTAAATAGTCATACATCAGTATTTTATCACATTTGTAACTATATAGTATTATGTATAATAGATATGTTTCAAGATAAAATAAGCAATTGAAAACAAATTTTGTGGTTATGTCAATACTCACCTTCGAACCTTTCTATAAATCTTTCAAGTTTCCAATTAATCAAGAGGCCTTTGGCGGTTTCATCCATTTCCAGATAATAATAAAATCACGCAAATACTTTTTGCAAATTCTTGCGACGATTTTCCCATATCCTATATTATTCCTATATTATTATTCTTCTTCTTTGTGATGGTTAGTAGCGCCAAATCTCTGTAAGTACGGCCATCAACAAGCGGGGGCATGCTGCGCATGCGAAATGCAAAGGCGGGAGATATGAAGTTTGAAACTGCGAAGCAACCCCCTGTGTCCGAGACAGATTTTCGGAGAGCAGAATGAAGATGTGAAGATTAGATGCGAAGATCACAGTCTGTTAAAAAGCGAAGGAGAATTCCTACATTATTAATGGGAGATATTCCTATTATCCTATCCTATCCTATATTATAAAAGGGAGATAGCGATTATTATCGAATCGAACCTTTAGAACCTTAGAGCATATACTTCAGTATATATACTCTAAGTTTAGAAAATTATAGAACCAACTTTAAAGCGTTTTCCTAAAGGAGTGTCTACATGAGGGACTGTCTCCATAATGTGCCTGTGCCAAAGCTCACAGACTCTGCCTCAACTCCGAACCAATAGGAGCCAAGCCTCCAAGCTGGAGGCTTGACTTTGAATACTCCGATTGGTTGAGAGTTGAGTCAGAGTCCGTGAGCCTAGGCACAGGCATATTATGGAGACAGTCCCTTAGAACCAACTTCAGAGCGTTAGTGGAAGTGGAACGCCCCCACCCCCCAACCCAACGCTTAACTAATAAGTCCGGCAGCCGGCCCGGCTTGTCAAGTTGTCTCTTGTCAGCCCACCTCGCAAACTTCCCCATAGAGGTCGCAAGTCACAAAGTCACAACTCGGCAAATCCGCGGCGGCGCCGCGACGCACGTGTAGTTCTGTTCTGTACTTATTCATCCAAACTCGATTGTTTACATCATGATGTAAATGTATACATATTGTATAAAGTACTGTTATGTTCTCAAAACATATATTATACGAAAAAATTTAAATAATTAAATATTTTATAACATATTCTATTGGAAATAATATATTGTCAAGTTATTAACTATGGGTCGCTTAGCAGAGGTATTATTACTAAATACATAACCTATCTTATATTTAATAGAAAAAATGTATTATTTTTAACTATCTTATTTACTTATTAAATTCTTTGTTATACTTTAAGCTTGCTGGCGATCATTCAAACGATGACAAAATAAAAACATTTGTTTTTCAAGATGAAGGACACACCTTAGGAAATGTGTTGCGTTCAATTATTGCCCATTAGTAAGCCAATAATAATAAACATACTTCAATTTGTTAATACAGATATAGAAGTACTTTTCTTTTTAAAGAAACTTTGAAGCTCCAGCTGAAATACATTCTTATTTTTTATTTACAGTCCTGATGTAGAAATGTGTGGATACACAGTACCTCATCCTGCAGAAGCCAAAATGCATTTTGTGATTCAGGCTAAAAAAGGCAGAGCAGTTGATATTCTGCGAAGAGGCCTTGAAGATCTATCTAAAGTTTGTGATCATACAATGCAGACTTTTGAAAAAGCTATGGATCACTATAAAAGTTCAAAATCCAATGGAATGGATGTAAGTTAAATATGTGCAATTTCTTAAAATTTCAAGGGACATATTAATCTTTTCAAAATAATAATGACAATAATTTTTATGTATTATCATAAAAATAGTTAATTTGTACATTAAATAATTAGTTATTTTTTAACTTTAAATAGTTTTGATTATTAAATCAGTGTAAATGATAAAAAAAAAAAAATTTAAAAGGACGATTAATAAAAAGAGAATGTGTAAAATTATTATGGAGTTTTATTTTTCAAGATCTTTCATATTTAGATAACTTCTGCAGGCCTTGAGCCAGCTACAGGTCGGTGATTCTTGGACAGATGGTCTGCATACTCCTGATAGGGTGTCTTGGATAGTGGCATTTCTTTCCAGAGATCAGGAGTCAAATAAGCATAAGTTTTGGCAATGGCAGCATATGTAGCTTTGGCAAAGTTACCCAATGTACAAGTTGAACCCCTGGCACTGGTATAGCAGTCCTCAATGCCAGCCATTTGGAGGAGCTTTTTAGGAACAGGAGCTGACACAATACCTGTTCCTCTTGGTGCAGGAATGAGACGTACCTGTACAGAACCACACTTGCCAGTGACCTTGCAAGGCACCGTGTGGGGTTTACCAATCTTATTACCCCAGTAACCTCTGCGAACTGGGACAACAGACAGCTTAGCAAGGACTATAGCACCACGAATGGCAGTTGCTACTTCCTTGGAGCACTTGACTCCCAAACCAATATGTCCATTGCTGTCTCCAATAGCGACAAAAGCCTAAAACAAAATTACCATTAGCCACAAACAAATTAGAAAGCAGCAGGTTGGATGACATTAAAATACTAAATGATCAAAAATAATCGTACCTTGAAGCGTGTACGCTGACCAGCTCTGGTCTGCTTCTGGACAGGCATTATCTTTAGCACCTCATCCTTAAGGGAGGTGCCAATGAAGAAGTCGATGATTTCAAACTCCTTGATCGGCAGGGAGAACAGGTAGATTTCCTCAAGAGACTGAATCTTTCCGTCCCTGACCAGACGGCCAAGCTTAGTCACGGGGATCCATTCCTTGGCGTCTTCCTTGCCACGGCCGCGACCACGACCGCGACCACGTCCTCGTCCGCGTCCGCGCAGGCCACCTCGATCACCACCGCGAGATCCAAAACCTCCACGAAATCCTCCACGGGCAGGAGCAGCGTCCGCCATGCTAAAGTCAATGTATATGTTATATTGATAACTGCATTGCTCCTAAATCGAAGTTATTGCAATTTTCGCGTACAGAAGGTATTCTTTTTTTGGTATTTATAAGCATTTTTTGAATGCTTGTCATATGAACAAGGAGTTTATCTTTTATCATTATTATCGTTGTTAAACAAGAGACAAAATAGCCTAACACAGCTGCATCGGCATAATTAAAAAATGCTGTTTTATAATGATAATTATAGAAAAATGGCTTTAATAAATTGAAATGAGTGATATTTAAAATATAAAAATAGATTTAGTAACAAATTTCGTATACTATAAGTATTTACACGAAAAATGTCAATAAATTCGAAGCTAGTACTTACTCTATTCCTTTTCTAAGTAAGATATGAATGTAGTCACGAAAGGAAGAACATAATCATATACCTATTAGGCAGAATCCACAAATGTACCGTGCTCCTCCTGTTCTGAAACCTTGTTTGTATTGTAGACTTGGTTGCTTATTGGTTGATTTGTGAATCATGGATCAACCAGCGACGAAGTCCACGTATATATGTACATATACAAGAAGCAAGGCACGTCGCGGGCTTCATCGTAGCACGATGCATTTGTGGACTCTGCCTAATGTACTCATTCTTAATAAACAGGAGACAAAAATCGATACTTCGTGTGTATATATATATGGTGGCGACAGACGCTGCGCGCGCCTTTTAAATATACACTAACATCTAACAACGTAAATAATATCTCATTACTGGATGCACAAAAATGAAATACAGCATTAATATTTCATATACATACAGGTGTTGTAAACTCATAGAACTTACCTAGTCTAAATATAAATTTAAGCCAACTTTGATTAAAAAATGTTCACTTAGTATTTTTTAAGACTTTGACAATTTTTATTTCATAAATTATAAGTCCTATAACAAATAATTTATGAGAACCTTTTATGTTCAAAATGATCTGAAAAATACGAAAAAAAATATTTGGTATAAGTAGCTTTTAAGCGGTAACAATAATTTATTTATAACAAATTACCTGACTTTTTGTCAGCATCCTAATATAAAAATTCGGATTCAGGAGACCGAAATGCATAAAAATAACGCATTGATAAAGCCATACGACACCACCATGAAACGGCCCCAAACCCCTCGTTAGTATAGTGTATATTTGAAAAGCCGTGGTTGAGACAGCGGTATGCTATAAGTATTAAACTTTTTTATTTTAAAATGTTCAATTCTTTTAAATGTTAAATGTTGAAACATTTTAAATGTTAAATTTTTAAATATTTTAAAAATACTGTTTTTTCTGGTGCGGCACGGGCTACAGCAGTGAATGCGTAAATAATAAATATGGCGTATTACGATGAGCATCTTAATATCCTTTGGTGATTTTATATAATATTTATTATGTAGATAAGGTAAAATAAATAAAACGTTTTAATATTAAAACGATTTCATTTATTTCTTAAAATTTCGTGAGCTTCGATGAAAAGATAGAGGGGAACTATCCATTTCGTTAATTCGGAACACTTGATTTTGTGACACAGATAGTCGAAAATACAGTAGCGAAGAAATGCTTCAATTATAATTCTTATACAGATGTACATAAAACTATTTACAGGTCGACTGGCTTTGAACTGTTCTTGAGCACGCAAAGCACCTGACGGTGACCTTCGATGTTATTTTATAGGTACATGGAAGACGATAGAGTGATTAAAAACGTTTTCCTTCCCAGAAAGACGCAATCTACGTGTTAAGCTACATATTTATGTTTAGTTCGCTGTTAAACTTTTTTTATTTGTCGCTTTTTGAGATCTCACTTATTATCTTCCGAAACTAACTTAATTATACTTAATTTATAACAACACAAAAACTCATAAATACAGGTACAAAGGAAATACAATCACTACTTCGAAAAGAAAAATTGGTTTCTAAAAAACAATGTACTTCAAAAATACTTTTAACAAATAGTTATTGTTGTAAAATTAAAATCGACGTTACATCGTTTTAAGTTTTAGGCTTTAAATAGGCCTTGGAACTGAATGCTTTTCATTCTCGATCTGGGCGTATTGATTAAATATCTCCTCAATAGACCACCACGAAATCGGTGGCCCACTGCGTCTGCTCGAGGACACTACGCGACCCATGAAAATTCCTAACAAAAACGCTATGAAAATTCCATATATCATTGGTTTCCAGGTTGCATATCTGTTTAAAAGCCAACAGATAAAGGGATGCCCATGTCTGAAAAATAAAATTTTATTTAGTCAGCCCCAGATTAAATGTTTTAATAATAACTTTTAACATTTTGTAAATTATAATAAATGACATATTACGGCTTTTTTATTAGATCTGAAAGATTAAAAAAAAAAAGAAACAAAAAATAGTTGCCATGGTTGAAATTTAAGCTTCTCTGATCTAAAGATATGATTTTTTAAACATATTTTGCACGAGCGCCCATTCAGCAAATCTCTGTGTAATGTGAACCACAGGTTTGGATACTGCTCGTCACGGAACACAAGGCGCATAAATACTCGTGTTACGGGTAATTTAAAGTCCAAAGTACTTGTACTTTTATTATTATGAATTAATTCATATATTATGAAATTGCACCTTTTAAAATAAATCTGTGAGATTGAGATACCTTTATACTGACAAAAAAAGTAAAAAAGAAACAACTATTTTCGGTTATTTTTGTAACCCTTTTAGATCCAATAAAAGAAAACGTTGAAATTAGCCTTGCGATGTCTTAAAATTTATAATGGATGGTCTTATACACATAGGTGGCATTAAAAAACTCAATGTTTCAATAAATTATAAAATTAAAAAGATTCATGCTAATCCTAGACAGCAAAGAATAAAATACACAGAACATTTTCTGAAAAATTTATGTACGTACTGTTGTACTAACTCCAAAGAATTTACTTCATTATCGTTTGCTAACTCAGGGGCCATGTCTTCTCGCGGATTAGACCAAATCTCTTCCTCTTCTGTATGCTCACTAGTAATTGTAGAAAGATTATTAATAGACGTTCGAATGACGTTATTATTTTCTTCTCGGGAATGTCGTCTTGATTCTGCTTGCTCGTAAATGTCTCTCAATTCTGACATGCTACTGGAACTACTGCAAAAATGTAAGTATATATTAATAAAATGAATATTCATTCGTCATATAGACATAATAATATAAGGTGACTCAGATAGAATTATATACAGTCAAAACCTTAAAACCTTCATTTTTTAATTCATATTAAATTAAAACGAAAAAGGAAGTTTAAAACTTTAAAGCTTTTCTATTCTAAACAAAAATCTAAGCGATTACAGTAAAATTTCTCTATATAATATGTCAAAGTATTTTTGGCAAAATTAAGACGCCTACCCTGTGATGTGACGTATGACTGCTTGTTTCATTACTAATATCAACAAATTAGAAAAACCGCGTATTATATAAGTTATTTTTAATTTTTTTAATGTTGAATAAATTGCATCGATATTTACTTTATTTACGTCGCGTCGTTCTAGCAGAGCGCTACCGCGCCCTTTGATACAAATGTGCAACAATTAATTGAAAACGAACAAAAAAATTATTTTTTTACTATTAAAAATACCTACTCTGTCCGGTCTAACTTTTCAATTTCCCATTTTGGCGTCTCGTAACATAGTGAAGGCCTTCGCAATCCTGGAACTCTCCCAGATACGGAATTTCTCTGTCTTGGTAGTTCCTAAAATTAAAAAGAATGTAAAGAAAGAATCTTTAAGAGTTAATATCAGCTTCTATGTAAGCGTTCTATATGTCTAAACTCGTGTCTGTTAAACAAAAAATCCTTTGAAATAAATGTTAACAAATAGTCATGCATTTACTTTACTAATGACAATATTATTAATAAATAAAAATTGAATTTCTCTTATACATTATTTACAAAAATTTTAGTCCTTATTAATTGATGTTAATAAATGATAGCTACATGAGTTCTTATACTACTTCGATATCCAGTGAATCAAGTTATATTGGTTTAACAAACATTCTATATTGTTAAGTTAATGGCATCTAAATTAAATACTACTATAATAGATGCAATTGTAACCGCATGCGGATCGCCAATATTCCAAGAAATTGTTGAAGCGAAGCACACCAAAACAGCTTTTCTGTTAAAAAAATCTGTTAAAAGCCTGAAGAAAGCAAGATTGTCAAAATGAAAACGGGTTATTTTACAGGATGCGCGCTATTAAGCGTAACAAACGATCGTCCTAAAATGCGCAAAAAAGCAAAAACGAAAAAATGGTGATAGACTCGTTGCCTTTGTAATATCTTGATTGCTGCCCATCAGCGGTCGCGATATCGTCGCTATACTAGCTCTCCTTCTAGCCATCTAAAAAAACAAAGTCAAACGTAATCATATTTCGTTAATACGCCAGTGCGAATAATTGGAGTAAACTTAAATTGTGTATAATAAAGTAGAAGCAAGTGCAGAGCGTGGATTGTGAGTAGCGTTCGCACGTGAAACCGTATACCATGAAATTTATTACATAATGATTGTGTTCTTAATTTTATTCTTTAAAATTCAAATAGCACCTGAATTTCATAATTTTCCGAGCATAATAAAATACAATTTGATATTACTTCCTATTTCTTGTGTGTTGGGTGTGTGAGGGTGTGGGTGTATATAAAATATCTCATAATTACGAAAAAATAAGTCTATAGATAAACTGTAATTTCAGCTTTTTAAATTACACTGAACAATATAGTTTATAATAACTAATAAATCACGGAATTATAAAAAAAATTATTTATAATAAATGGTTTAATATTAGATGATGGCAGACGAGGTGGTCATAATAGCCTATTATGGCAACCTCGTTTACCTGTAACTATTTTTAAATCTTTAGTTATACAAACAATTTTTTTGGATTTCAATTTGAATATGTCTCACGTGACTATCAGGCGATTTCTCTATATAAATCTAGAAAAATATATATATTTCTTTTTGGACATATTACTTATACCTGTTAATCAGAAGATAAAATTGATTAGAAGATATTAAAATGAATATATTTATTCATTTTTTAATTATTTGTAATGGTATAATTTAGTTTTAGTTTAATTTTTATGATATATATTATTTATTGATTTTATAATACTGCGTGACCTAAATCCGCATTTACGTCACGGATCGGCGTGACAGTGGATCTAGTGAATCTCTAGTGCCTTCAGTGTACCACTGCACTACGTGAATTATCACCCTCGCTACGCTAGGGCGCTCATTTCCCGTCGTGCCATAATGGACCACTTATGGCACTAGTATCGTAATATATTATTACAGATTTAATGAAGACATTATTAGATGTTGAAAATAATAATAAGTGCTAATTGTCATAAAATCTTTTTATAAAGTAAATACGGAAAATAAGCACTAAGTACTTAACATTTCAATATGCGTTGTTACATATGATAAAAGTGTGTGTGTGAATACTGCTCCGTATTGCTCCGGTCACCTAAACAACGATGCTTGAAAAAACTTTTTTTAAAAATTAAAAATGATCGACATATGAAATGTATATGATTGATTGAAAAATTGTGTCTATTGTAATAAGTGCTTACGAAAAATGAATTAAAAGCGAAAAATAATATGATTGTATGAATAAGCAACCCAAGCAGCGAACAATTTTTTTTGCATTTTCGAACCATCGTACGGTTATTGTTGGGCACGGCGCGATACCGAACTCGTGGAACATCGTCTCCCATTTCACTTAAGTTTTCCTCGAGTACAATGTTGTTTTCGGCGAGGATTTTTCTGAAATTTAAGTTTAGTTCAGTGCTCACAATAGTTTTATTGTTCGTACAAATAATTTTACTCGGGCATGATTCAAGGTGAAGAGTGATATTTCTAATTAGGAAAGATTTTATAGGAATTGGGGATAAGGTGGTTTCGGCGAGTTTTAATAAATACATAAACATTTCTAAAACTTCACAAAAATATTCTTTGAGCATTAAACTTTTCATTTATATCAAGAAAATGCAAGGTCAATGATCAAATTTTATAGAAAACTCGGTTTATAAAATATTTCTTTTAACATGTAACCTTATGGGAAGACATTCATTTTGTATTTATTCCATTATAAATAAATAGTTTTTATAAAATAGGATATAAAAATTGAAGATTTTTTATTCTAATGCTGTCAACATAAATATGAGTTAACGACCAAATTAAAGAGATATTAGCGATAACCTTTGTAAATATGCTTCTGCGCATGCGCACTGAGAGCAGACAAACACATAAGCAATAAGAATGGCGATTTTTTCCATTTTTTAACAAAACTCGAACTTTTTAAGACTTACTGAAGTAATTTAGATTTCAAAAATAGTCAAAAACAAAAAAGGCCCCCACCACTGGGGCCACGACTTGATACGGCACCACGCGCCGAAGCCATCTTAACTAAGATGTGACTATGTTCTATAAAAATTATAAAAAGTGAAAATTAATGGAAAATATATACAAAAACTACAAATAAATCTGTACAGCTAGAGATATATTATTATTCATATTTTAAAATTACATTTTTAAATATTTTTATACTAAACTTTCGAAGTTTAAAAAGTTTAAAAATATAAAATATATAGTGTGTAACTTTCTAGCATAAGTGTTTTCACTATTCCAATGGTTATTATTTTTTTTTCTCAAGTACACGTAACACAATTGTATGATTTTTTGGTCACTAATTATGAATTTGTTGTCAAATTTAAAAATTCATAAAAGCAGAAAAATTTTCTAATAAAATATATTTTGTATTTTTTACGGAAACAAGGCGTTTTATCACTATGCACAGGACAATTAAGGTTTTTGAAGCCAACGACCATCTTTTCCTATCAGTTTAAAATAGCATATGTATCACATATAGAGTACGATATAAAAGCTTGTAAGTATAAAAATGCTTTTCAATAACGGAGTAACGAACAAAATCTCTATGCTACAATATTGAGAAGGGTGCGAAATGATAAAAAAATCAAATTCATCAACATGCGAAGGAAAAAATTCACAATCAGGAAGGGTAAGATCAGGAGAGAATCGAGCACCGAGGAGAATACACTTCTCATTTTCATACTTTGTCTCAGCCAGTTCGCCTGCGAGTTTCTCGCACTTGGAACGTAACGTTTGCAAGTATTTGTCTGCCAGCAGAACCGCCCTTGACACACGTCGCTCTTGATGTACAGCGCCGAGGGTCTCGGCGCTGCACGATATCCGATGGGCGCAACGCGCCACCATTTCCAATTGCTGTCTCGCTCGCTCAACCCGCTCCAGTGACTCGCTATCGTAGCACAATGGTGCCAACTCCTGTTTTGTTTTGTATTAGATGAATGTTTCGTAGGTCGATAATAACAGATGAAATTGTGCTTGTAGTAATACATTGCGATATTTTAAGATCAATTATAAAATCTTCGCTTCCATTGAATTAACAAAAATACAGTCAATATAAAGATTTCCGAAAAGTAATGAATTAACTAATAAATATAAATTGACTGTTATAAGTGTCAATCCTAATAAAACTAAAAGTAAAACATTTAATAGGTCTTGTCAATTTAAATTATAAATTTTACGTAACTAATTTAGCTGTCTTTTCCATGCCAATGTCTTACTGTAAATAACTATATAGACATACTGTAAGTGTTTCACTTGCCTTTATATCTTGCTGCATTTTAAGAACTTCATTATTGAAGTTCTTTTCAGCCTGATCGCGATGTCGTCGGGACAGGATCATACGTTTGGAGAGAGTCATTCTGTCTGTACTTAATCCAACGGAAAAAGCTGTATATTTCTTCTGTAATGAAAAATTATTTATTAAGCAACGACTTTATTTGTCATCATATTAAATTTAGCAATAGCAAATTAAAATTATATTAAAAATCAGAATAAACATTGTCAAAAAGTAATTTGATGCTCTGTAAATAATTTATTATTATTCTTATTTATTTATTCTTCTTTATATTTTTCTTTTTAAAGAAATTATTATTTACAAATTAAATTATCTTTTTCAAGATACGAATCGTAAAAAATGGAACAAGAAAATAAGCTATATTGTGCAAAAATCACTTTTTTAATAATAAAAATATTTAATGATATAAAACGATTGTTTTTGCAATTATATGAAATAATGAAAAAGATTTTGAGAAATTGATGATATCATACTTTTAAATTATAATATCACGTAATTTATCTACCTTACTTGTAATAAGACCTGGTTATTAAATTAATTTATTTGTGAATGTAAAGCGTTTTGCCTGGATAGTTTTTTCAATGAAATATAACAAACCCAAAAGAAATGTCATTTATGTATATATATATATAATTCAATATACCTTTTTTACCCATGTGAATGCAAGAAAAACACAAAATTTAGTATTTTAGTTTTACTTAACTTTATATTATTAAGATTAGTAATTAAATAGTAAAAAATTAGTTTACCTTCTGCTCCTCCTCGGACAAATTCTCGCTGAAATAATAAACAATATTTGAATAAATATAGATCAATAAATCAATAGTTATAGAATAACTTCAATGAGAATATATATTCCATAGAATCAATGCAAAACATTGGGTTTTCCTTTGTGAGCGCATGCGGTTATAAATCGCTTAAAATTATTTAACTAAGTGTGACGTTGATTTGGTTTATTTTTCTTGGATCGAACGTTCTATAGCTGGATTTCTAGCCAGATGAGTCGTGGTATTATTCAAGATATTTTAATGTTGATTTTTCACCATAAATTCACTTTGTGATGATCAAAAATTGACACCCAGCCATAAACAATTAGCTGCTGTCAGAAATAGATAATAAAGAATTATCAAAACAAATCTTTTTATCAAGCAATAGTAAAATATTTTTTAATTTTTTGAATTTTAATTTCTAGTGTATACAAACAAGAATATTCGAATTTGATTAGTAAAGCATACCTTACTGGTTTTACCACACTTGACTGGTTTTAAAAATTGCTTTAAGATGCCTAATTTAAAGCTAGAGAATTAAGGTAAACATTTCTTAAATATTAATAAACAAATTTGCTTAATTAATTTAAAAAAAAATAATGGGTAAATTTTAAAGTTTAATAAAAGATAAAAAAAATATGGGTTAAGGGGATATCAATATTAATAAAACCTAAATAAAAATGTTTGAAACTTATAAAGCAAAGGAAACTTGTGGTGAAATAAGACATAAATCCGATACTCATAAAAGATGAAAGACCCAAAAATATCTGCAAGACATGAACAGTAGTAGTGTAGAGAAGGGCTCAGAAGATTATTGTCACGCACGAGGGAGTACCATGACAGTTGATGTCACTTTAGAAATAGCGTCATTTCCGAGTCTTCGCGTGAAAGCGTCGTGAAATAAAAAAAGATCGAAACGAAGCTAAAGCGGTTAAAGAAAAATGTTTGTTTAGTGTATGGCTTCAGCAAGCAAAATATCGATGCTTTCTGAGAAGCTTTTTTAAAAATTTGTAGAAAATTATACGGTTAATAAATATTTCAGTAAGAACATGCAGAACTACATCATTAATTTCATGATAAAATTAAATTTTATACAAAAGATTTTTTTTCTGTTTTATATCTAATCATGTTTACAAGCATTTAAAAAAGTAAAAAATTTTACATTCGGTACTGCAAACGATTAATTGAATAATATTTATTAACAATAATAATGAAAAAATATATTATTTTTTGGTTTAGCATCTACTACTGTTCAGGTATTTTTTTAAAATAGGTAATATTGTGTTTAGAAAAAATTACTTGATTTCAGACTCGATATCCGGAAAATTTGCTAATCCAGACTCATGAAGCTTTTCATCTGTCCAACTTGGAAACGCTTTTGGAGTTTCATCTTCTTTGATGATTTCTTGAGGCGATGAATTGGTCCTCACTTTTTGGCACTCGGTTTTTTTATCACCACCATTTACAATTAGAGGTGTCTGCAATCAAGAAAAAAATTAATTATTAAAGCTTACGTACAATCATTTTTAGTAAAAGAAATTGGAAATGTTCAGTATGTAAGTATTACATAACAATTTTCAGTAAAATAAAAACAATTAAAATTATTTCCCAAGTAGAGGATTTTATAGTTGCAATAAAATCAGATCGCAAAGGACACTGAAGTGAGATATCTTATTTCTTGAAGGCAATTAATCGAGAACAAAAGGCGAGACACTGGAAATAACGAGACAAGCAGAATCTAATGCGTCGCCTCTATTTTCCAGATCGTTTAGTACTCAAGAATTCGCACCTCATCAAAACTATGCTTTATAAGCGGCAGGGGCGATCGTGTGGATTATATACTACATGTTAAAGTGGTCACGTATATATCTATATGGCGATAAAGAAATCGCGAAACCGATCGCGCCCTTATAAGTGTATACGTGCTCCTAATTGCGCGTTAGCTCGTGCGCTCAACTACTTATCGGCAATTAGTTCCTTTTTAGACGAGTGCGAAAAAAAACGCGGGGCATATACTGGCGGCGTAGACGATTTTAAAATGAAATGAAATTACGAGAGAAAAATGAGCAAGAAATATAACGAGCTCACATCGAGCTATGTCCGAACGCTGGAACGACGAATAGCATCAGCTTTTACACGGGGATATTAGCTTCGTTTTACGACGCGCGGCACTTAACGAATTGTGCAATTTTATCTAAGACTAAGTAGCTTAATCGTTTCTATTTTCACACGAGCACAGTATTAGCTTATTTTTTTTTACGATTTTTGTATTTTCTCCGAAAATACTAAAACACTCTTAATGGACGGGTTTACTGACTGTTTAAATTCCTCTGGAAGAATATTTCTGGTATTCAACTGTTCCGCTAATTCTTCAGAAAGTGGAGTAAAAAGCAGAAATTCATTTAAAAAAATAAACGTGATTTTTATCTTCAAACGTTTTTAGTTTTGGCATAAAACGATCGATTAATATTTAAAGTTTTGAAGTCTAATCATAGTAAGTATAACAGCTTCAATGTTGGCCTCAAAAGTCTAGATTGTTCTGAAAACAATTGAATCTCGTATGTTAAAAATAGATATTTGTTTAGCTTCTGTTTTGATGATAAAATTCTAATTGAGAAAACGCATCTGTGAAGGTCTTGGTGGCATAATAAAATAAATAGCCTCTTATTATTGCGCATATTTATTTGATTTTCTAAATCAAATATTACCCAAATTATAAAAAAAAAGAAATAATTTAAAAACTCCAGATTTTCACGTAGAACGTACGCACACAAGAGGATAGAATTAATGGATAAATATTTTCTAATACTGTCGAATTTTCCTCTGGAATTGTACGAGTAATGTTGGTACGCAGGAAAAAGACATGCGTTTCGAGCCAATAATAAATTTCTCGCCTCGCGCATTGCTTCCCTCCTGCACGTTCGTCGGCTCCAAACCGATATTAGCTCTCCAGCGTTGCAAGTTTCGTCATCGCTACCTTCAATTATACGAATATCGCATCTCCACGAGGCTGCGTCGAGGGAATTTTCGCACTAATAATAATATCTTGGGCCAGCAAACGGCCACGAGTTCAAGGCAAATGTTACTTATTCCCCGCGTATATCGAGCAGTCGCGCGGCATATATACACAGACGCGGGCGCGCACGGCCGCCACGGATGCTGCAGCTTTGTGTACTTTCTATGCGATATTTGCGCACGATAGCTGCAGGTATCAGCGAGCGAAGACAAATGCATAGAAAAAAGTATCGTGCTTTTTTTAGCCCGACAATGAACTGCGTGCATGTTTTAATGATAATATATATCTTTATGCCTATTATACAGAATATTTATTTTTAAAATTGCGAATGTATGCTTACATTTACTGATGGAGACGTTGCATATCCGTAGGAAAAAAGACTGCAGGAAATTTCTGCAGACATTTGTACGAGAAATCTTACAGGAATTTCCAGCAGTTTTTTTCCGACGGGTATATTACTACCTCATTTTGCTATTTTAGAATATAAATTTTCATAGTTTTTTTTTTTACAGTTTGAAAGCGTAATAAAATTAGTGAAATTGTAATAACTAAAACTGCAATATCAATTAACAACTTCAAAATTAATTATAATTTAGTAATTTGTAGCAATATCGTACACGCAAAAACTTTGAAATGCATCTTATTACGTTTTCTTAATACATGACATTAACACCACTTGTTTTTTATGAGTGTAGTGAAGAAGATATTTAAAAAATGTACCGAATGACACTTCCTGAATATATCTGCAATAAGTTAATTAAATGGAGCTTCTCATTCAAGTTTAGCATGTTTCGTAATCAAAAAGACGGTTGATGCCAAAGAATATTTATAAGAATGTTTGAAAACGTTATTTTTAATTTAAAGACTAAAAACACTGCATTTCTGCTTTTCCACACGAAATTATTATGTATAATACGCCATGTATAAAGTATCCTCCAAGTACTGTCATGTTGTAAAAAATAATTAGGCAACACGGTCGTAGCGTAATTTAACTATATATTCTTGTTTTAATTTCATAATGAATGATTACATATTTTGAGCGCAAGGTGAGGTAATTTAAATTAAGTCGTTTTAAACCAACATCTCATCGTAAAAAATTATGAAATGGCTGTTAAAAAAGAAATGGCCATTCGGCCGTCGTATACGCTTTCTACAGGCTCGTGGTCTGAGAAAAGAGAGCAACATAAAAATTATTGTCGACGATTAAGTGTCGTCTTTATGTTGGCACACACGTACAGCAATCACACCGCGCTACAGAAAAAGAGCGATCGATAAATCAGATCGAGCGCTGAGGCTAGTGGAGAAAAAACGCCGATATCTCAATGATTTCGGTACGTGCGGCAAATTACTACCAACGACAAGTAAATGTGAGCGCGAGGAAGGCGCACGCATAAAGTTTACACCGCAGAAATGAAAGAGCAAAGACGAAATAGAAGAGAAAGAGAGAGAGACGGAAAGGAAGTCAATGCGGTCGCGAGCGAGAGACGGCCTCGCCATGGGAGTTTTTCAGCTGACTCGACCACTGGCAATTAGCGTTACGAGTGCGGCAGGTGAATTGCGATGGGTGACATGTGTGAGTGAGAGAGAAAAAGCTTCTACTCTAGATTGATGCATATATCGAATATTATAATAAAAAAGAAAATATTATCTTCTTCATTTATTCGTCAGTTACATCTTCTAAAGAATATCGGAAAACATTTTTTTATATGACATGAAATTTAGAAGATACTAAGACGACATACGTGATACTTAAGTTATATACTAATAATGATTTTTTCGTCCAGAGTTCTTGTTTATTTAATCCGGAAGCTTTCATTAAAACTTTTTGTGAAAAATAAAAAAAAATATCAAAATATTTATATATTATACTGATACATTATATATAAAAAAATTGGGTTTCAAAAAATAATTACTTTGGCAAGATTTCATTTTATAGATTCTGTTAGATTCCGATTATGATGTTAGTAAATTTAGAGAAAAATAAAAACAAGTCATTGATGCAATCTTTTATTCTTTTTACATTCGAAAGTGAAAGTTATACCAACAACGTAATATTTGGGTGTATTAAAATAATTAATGTTTATACTCGTTTCAACACATAAATAATAATTTATTACTTGTAATTATTTGTTTTCAAATTCACACATTAAGAATCATGAGATCAAATTAATAATTACTTACATAATACTGTATAACAAAGGAGAGAATGTAAAATAATGTCAATAATTGCGCAAGGAAAAAGAAAAAAAGTAGACAAACTGTAACTGGAAATTAAAATATTATCTTTAGAAGACGAAAAAAAGTCAAAGAAATTTTCATTGGCAAAGAGCATGACAAGCACTTTTCTGAAAGTGAAGCATTAGTAAGCGATTTAATATATAACTAGACTAGACTGCAAAAAATATTTAAGTCTGCCCTGTGATAGTAGATAAGGATGATATTTTCCATTTTATGCCTTAAACATAAAATACCGCGTAATTTAATTTTAAATTTCGCAATTTTTACTATTGTGGAATCTCTAGTTATTTAAATTAAAATTTGTAAAGCTTAGAAATGTAATTCTTTAAATATTTTGTCAGGTGTATGAGTAGTGTAAAGAATCCCAAATTTTCATGCTTAAATGAACGGTTTTGGACTAATTTTTACACACCTTAAACGCTCACAAATACAATTTATATATTTTTAAGGCATCTTATGTTAAATATTAACGAAAAAGGTTTTTATATTTTATTTCGTTTCTAATGATGCTATAATATGCATTTACTATAAATAATAGTTTTTTAAAAGCTAACCATTTAAAAAAAAAACAATACATTTTCAATTATCTCACTCCTCTGCCTGCAAAGTTATAAGATCCAATTCTCCGCGACGTACTTATACGTCTTCTATAATTATCTTATTATATCATGTCTACGCTTTATACAGTATGAATGTCAAGCTTGAAATTTCCGTTATATGATGCTTCTATAAATCTCATTAATTCTTAAATTATAGTTTGCAATTTTATATATATTATACGGTTTGATTTTTTAGTAATGTGATAGATGACAAAATGAAATTCACTTTAGCACAAAAAATGCATAATTCGTGCTAATAATACTCCTTAGTCTTTGCTATAATCGTTGAAGCGGGCTACTTTTTGTAGAGAACGCCGGTATTAACTATGATTATGACATCGAAAATTCAGTAAATTTTTTAAGTGGATATAAGTTAGCTCATTAAATAATATAATAAATTCACTTGCAACATCAAAAATATATTTTTCAGTCCGTGTCAATACATTTGTCTAAATACATGTGTTAACATACAACTAGCCTATTATTTTCATACATAAACTTACAAACATTCTTTAAATAATATGGCAATAATATTTCAACATTATACATAAAAAAATTTAATATTAAGGTCGATCACTTCATTTTTCAATATAAATATCATACACGCATATATACATCGTTACAAAACTGTTATTGATCCATTGAGTAAAAAAAAAACAAGAGTGCTTTAGAAAACATGAATATTTTTGATACTTTAAGGAATCTCCCACATTTCTTTATGAAAGCCAGATAGCGATTGTTCTAAAATAAAATAAAAAAAAAACAATCAATAAAGATATTTTTAATGAAAAGATACAATAAATTGCAATATATATATATATATGTCTTGTCAAAAATAATCAAGTCTGCCAGTATAGCTAAATAGTGGTTGTGACTAGCATCAGCGGTATCATTTGTTCTCTATTAAACGAGAGAAAATCGAGATTTCCCAGGAAAGAACGCGAGAGCATATTACTATTATCCAAACGGACGGCTTTACGGGAAGAGTCGTGTCACGCAAGATAATCGCGCCACCGGCAGAACTACACCCACTCGAAGGTCACGGCAGCGCGGCGGTGCCGGATAACCGCGCGATTGCTAAACTGCATCACCGCACGCACATTCCGTCTGAAAGCTCGTCTACCGAGAGGCAGCGCTTTTGCGCGCGCCGAGGTTACACGATGCTTTGCTAATCCCGCTTAATGAACCCGACGACGTTCCTCTCTTAATGACGGCTGATCAGTGACAATTGCCTCAAGATCGATCGCGGGGCGTTTCCAGCGGGGGCAATCCGATTGCGCAGCCCGCGCGAGTTGCCGCTCCGCAGATTCTGTCATAATTAGCGATTAATTGAAGCGGTGGCTTCTTCGATTGATTGCGCCGGACGCGCCTGGATTTTGCGAGTTTGCATATGTGCGAGATTGACCGCGCGCTCGCTCCGTCGCGATCAAGTTGCGCGCGCGCGCGCGCGTTTACTTTTGTTGCGACTGCATTTAACTTTTTTCGACTCGATAAGACACGAGATACATATTTTAACCGAATGGCTTATATAACGCGAAAACTTGGGAAAAAAAGCTGTTCAAAACAGCGCGCACACTTTTTTTTACCAATAAATTGGTAATATATTGCCAAAAAAAAACTATAAAACCAGATCATAAGATGTAAAGTATGTGTCTGTATGAAACTTTACTCTAAAAAGATAAACTTGTTGAAAATTGACCTACACTATGTAGATAAGTATAATTATATTTTAAAGTGAATTTCCAGCTTTCACAAATACAAAGTAATTTATTAAGAAAATCATTTACAATAATTACTCTCTGTTGTATTGTGCATCACGGTTTTTATCGTATATTTATTAGTGAAATATACCATAATTATCCTTCATACTTTACAAATGATTTCTTACTATCCGGAATATAATGTTGACAGAAAAGGAACTCTCATTTTTACGTAACTTCGTGAGGTGTACTTTCAAAACTTTGTACACCGAATACCATATGCAGTTATACAAAATTTCCCGCTCATTACGCTTTAATAAAATTTATACGTGCTTATAATCTCCACGCCAAGAATCATTTTTTATGAAGAAATTCCACATACTGGCTCGAATAATTAACATGTGTTTTAATGTCATTCACACTATTCTATTTTTACCATTCATTCTTTAGTGGGGATCGCCGACTATTAATAGTTTCCCTTTTAAATTTGATATCTCGTGCCTCATTTCTTGAAAAGTTATTCCATATAAAGTTCAAGTTTTTGGATGTATTGTTAATTTTGAAAATATTTATTAGAGCTGTGAATTTCTAATCCTTTAGTATTCCGTAAAACTTTATTTTAATCGTAGATATTTACAATTTACTGACAGACACGCTACGAACTTTTTACAAAGAAAGCTTTTTTCACTCTAATTATTAACTGTCATAACAAGAATATTAATTATGATAATACCTTTGACACAAGATTAAATTTTGCCTGCCACAAATTTCAATGATTTTTTCAAGAATTGTAATATATTACCTTTCTATTTACAAATTAATAAATTTATCTTTCACTAGGAATTCGTAGAAAGCATACATTATATTACATTACGTAATAAGTATATTTTTTAATTAATGGTTGTTTAACAAATTTTATAAAATGTTTGTAATGAAGACATCAATTTACCACGCCTTCTTAGACTTTTAATAATACAGCATGATTTTTTAATACTCAACTATATATAACGTCAAATATAAATAGCTTTAAAAATTTAGCATTTATTTCAAAAAAACTTTTATGGGCAATTAATAAATCATTTCACTTGGGTATTTTCATTAAAAACAAAATTCTTTAATTCTCCAACAAAGAAGCTTGACTAAAAAAATTTGTTATCATAAGTATACCGTTACCTATATTTGTTAAATTACAAACTTAGTTTAAAGATTAAAATAGAAAAGTTGATAAAATTTCTGAAAATCCTGTATATTTTTAAATAATTAGCAAAACCATACACTGACAAAGTACTTTAGAAATAATAATTTTCAAAGCGAAAAAATTATAAAACTATAGATATATACATTTCAATACTAAATATAAGAGACTTTCAAAAGATTAATGTAAACAGAATTTTTCAAATACTGTTAATGACAGAACTGACTTTCTCCATAAAAAAATTGTAATAAGGTGCCAAACGGTTAAGTCTTAGATGTTTTCAACTATATAAAAGTAAATTATGGAATGACTTAAAAAAAAAGCATTTGACATATGTCTATTTGATAGAAAATCGAGCAAAATTAAAGGCATAAAAAATGATTTAGTAATTTACAAAATCAATATATATATATGAAGCACGTCATTCCGAGTGGCGGAAATATTGAAGAAAGTGAGCAAAGTGCTGGAGAAAAGGGTAGAACTTCGCCTTGGGACGAATTTAACTTAAGGAAGCCTTGGAGAACGAGACTTACCTCGACCTTGTCCTCTTGCGTATCGGCATCGGTGCAGCTGTTGCTCCTCCTTCGGCCCAAGATCAGCTTCTTGTCCACCTCGACGAGCGAGCGGTTGAGCAGCGCCAGTGGCCTCGGCGCCGGCGGGGCTGGAGCAGACGGCTGCTTTTGCTGCTTCTGACTCGCCGCATCGTCCACGGCGGGGGCCGTCTTCTCGAGCGACCGCGCGTCGCATTCGCTCTCGGCCGAGCTGTCCTCGCCGCTGGACATCGCGCGCCCGACTGCCGGCGCGCGCGTGTTACCGACGATGACAACGCCGCTAGCACTGCCAGCGCAGCTGCTGCTGCTGTGGAGACTGGGCTCTTCGCGAACGGAGACAGTCACCGGCGTCACTGCCGGTGCTACCGCTGCGCTTGGTGTAGACGTCGTAGCGTCGACGGCCTTGGTCTTTTTACTTTCCTCGACACCTACACTCGGACATTTGATCGATTATTGAATAACGTTTCTTTAGTTCTTGGTCTGGATTTCTAGGAAGGATTATATAGGCTTCGAGAAATTCCAATTATACGTACATATGAAAGTATGAGAATGATTTTTTTTAAAGGTTTGATCGATTTGATTTGACACTAAAAACATAAATACATGTAGGGATGTAGGTATAGTCTGACTATACCTATCATATGTTTACTGATATATGTACATATCAAACTATTAACTATAATTAGCTGAACAATTAATTAGTTATATTGAAAGGGACTCGCTAAATTTTGTTTACGTCTAATTACAATATCTATTAGGGATAAAAAGATTTAAGTGAGACTAACAATAACCAATTGAATTTTATTGTTAAAAATTCTGTTTTATAGAAGAGATCAATTGATATGAATTATATTTGAAGAAAACTCTTTTCACTAATTCACTAATACTGTGGCTAAAATACAAAATTTATTCGTAAGGTAATTCATATTAAATGAACAAAAAAATCTGACTTAATTTACGAATATATTTTATATTTAAAAAATTAGATTCTATTTAGCGAAATCATAATATAAGTTTCTTTAGTAATATCACAAATCGTATAGCTATAGTGGAGCCAACCACGTTTGACAAAACTGAGACGGAATTCTTATGGTTTTTCAGTATAGTAAGTTCTCAAAAAAGAATTAGTAATTTTATTGATTATTTAATAAAAATTTAATGATATTAAAATAATAAGTTAATGTAATCTCACCCTTCTTTGAATACGTTTGATCATATTTTTCAACGTCCGATGAAAAAACGTTATCCGATAGGTTGGAACAATTAGAACTGTCAGTACTTAGAAGATTAATTGTTGAAGAACTTGAAGGTTGGGAAGGTATACTACTTCCAACGGTACAAGAGTCAAAATTAATTATAACTTCATCATCCTTTGCATTGTTTGTCTCCTTCCTTGTCAAATTCGATGAAGAACTCAAAATTCGTGATTGTTGTTCCGTACTATTACTCGAAACTTGGTTGAACAAAGAGCTTTTCTGCAGAATTCCTTGAGATATAACTGGTTTCGGTTTTTTGTTTTGCTCAACCGTACTTGTTTGATTCGCGGTCGAATCTGCTAATTTGAATTTTGTAGGAGCGATAATTACGGGTTTTCTTTGCTTCACAGGCTGCGATTTTATTTCACTACAGTAAACGTCATCATCGATCACCCCTGTCGGAGACTCATTTTTTTTCGGCGATGGACTGTTAGAAGAATCGCTGTTGTTTGCGCATCGATAAGTACTGAGCAACTGTTTCCTTGTCACATACGACTCAAGGGGCTGCAATGGTTTACCTCTGTAGCCGGCGTACTCAGCCTCCTGGACGTCGGGTGTACTGATCGATCGTCTCTTTTCACTATTGGCGTTAAGTAGGCTAACTGGCTTTTCTAAACTATCGACATCGAACGATCGGTGATAGACCGACAGTTTTCGCCGGGGAACAATTTTCGAATTGGCAAGCGGTGTGTCACAATAAGTACCATCAGATTTTACGTCGAATATTGATTGGTCCAGTTCCGAATTTTGAGCCGTGCTAGTTACCAGTGGGCTTACAACGTAGGTGGCTTCAGGATTGGGCCTAACTGTCACGAACTTCGTGTCGATTTTGGCAGCTGTTCCATCTGGGCTAGGATTATAATCTGTAGACTCCGGCTTTATCGTCTTCATGTCTGTAATACCAGCAACTAAAGATTTCGAGTAATCAAAAGTCGTTGGTTCCACAAGATCACAATGTGGGCCATCACCCTTTGCATTATTGAAAGTTTTGGAACTGACGTGGGGCTCCGTTTTCTTATTATATTTCGGTGCGTTATATTTTGAAACTCCTGCTACTACATTGAACCAATCAGTGTTTCTCTTGGAAGTGGTTGCGCTAAAAATAGATTTCTGCCTGCAATAAAATAATTATGCATTAAGTGTATATATGTAAAGGTAGAAATAACGTTATAGAAGTATGTGATACGTACTTTGGATTTCGCTGTTTACTAAACACTGCGTTTTCTTCCTCATCCGTTCCTTTGAGATCGATAATCCTGTTCAGAGCCTGGACAATCGGCACGATGATTTCTTGCTCACGAGCCTCCGAGACGTCGGAGCTCTCCTCGAAACCCGCAACTTCCGGTAGCGGAGACGTAGACTTGTCGGTAGTGCTTACTTGGGTCTCGCAGAACGATGTCATCGACGACGTTACCGAGCCAATTAAATCATTTCTCTCCGATCTGTCAACAGTCAATTAAGGCATTTTCATTCTATTATTTATTTCCAAACAATTATCTGTCACTAATTTCAGAAAGTTAATTGATAAGTTTTCTAAGCTTCAAACAAGAAGCGATCCAAAACCTTATGATCTAATTTACAATGAAAACTTGTTTTAGTTAAAATTTCGAATCAGTTTACAAGTAATAACAGGCAATTTCACTACTACTTTTTTTCAAATTGACCATAGAATAGAGTAAGTTTTCTTATCTTGTTAATCTGGAAGCATGTAGTAGACTTTTTAACCTTTAATATATAATTATAATACCGGAAAAGTCACTTTTAAGGCTCGAGAAAAATTTGAGATTCCATGGATCTCACAGATTAAGATAACGTATCAGTTAAAAAAAAGAACACTTTTTTCATGAAAAATTTGAGGCAGTCTATAAAGGTTATAAGAAATAAGAATTGTTTAAATTTTTAAACTTTGAAGGGCCGCGATTTGAAGTGTCATAATCTTAGTAGAAAATGGTAAAGAAGTTATACCTTGTATGATGTTCATCGTACACAAAGTACCGATTACAGAGACCATAATTTAAGTGGTAGTCGCGGCCCTCTACAGGTCAATAAACTTATTATCCAAAAGAACAGATACTACCAATTTAAGAAAACTCATCAAAGATTCTATATAATATTCAATTTTTTCTAATTTTTATCAAATTTGATTGTAAAACCTTTTACCCAAGTCATACGTTGCTATTTAGAACAAATTGCATGATTTAGATTTTTCTTTTAATTTCCAATAAAGTGAGCTTCCGCATTTAAAAAAATATCTACTACAAATATTCAATTCACCAATTGAATTTATCATGAAAAACTAAACCATCATTATATATTTAGCAGCACGTCGTATCACTTTTTCTGTTGTACGTGATGAACATCGGTGACGTGATCATTTAATACACAAAAGACATTTTTAAAACATTTTATTGCTCGTAAAATCGAAAAATTGTGCGAATGATTTATTTTTCCAGTCTATTTTTAGCTGGCTTCTTTTCAAAAAATATTTGCACAGAAAGACATTATTGAAACAAAAAGCGAACCGCTCCGGATGTAAACTTCGAATTCGTCTGGACACTTATTATTCATGAAAACCGTCATTCTTATTTTGTAGATTATTCAAAACACGTACTGTATACCATTTGTGATGAACACAATGGAAAAATTGAGCTAAACATTGCAATAAAAAACTGTTTCATCTCACGATTTTATTTTTCCGTTCTAAGGTGACGTGTCTTTATGAAAATTGCGCTAATGCAAGCCACTACTAAATATAGAAAGATAACACACTCATATTCGATTAGATACTCGATCACTCTCTTGCAAACGCCAAAAGTTGGCGGTTCTTTCTTCGTGGCCGGCATTCCGAAACGTTGAAAGGTCGATTCGGCGAGGGAAGGAGAGAGAGTGTGAGGCGATATTTAAAAAGTACCGAGTGCAAAGGTAAGACCAGACTAGACAACGTACTGGAACACCTACAAGACCGCGGGTTCCCCGCCGCTAACCAGATTCTTGCGTAAGTCCGTGTCGCGCGGCCAGTCCGTCGGCATTAAACGCCGCGGCGATCTATATAACGAGCGCGGTTATTTCTCCTTATTTTTCTTCCAAACTCGGCGCGCGAACGAGCGACTGCAAACAAGGCCAAGAGCGCGTGCGCGCGCACGCGCGCCTCGCACACTTTTGAAATTAGAATCTTTCGTGAGTCGCGAACGAGTTCGGAAACAGAACGTTCTGGTTTGCAACTAGATTGTGGATATTGCGGTGGTGCATACGTAATTTCATCTCGAGTCGGCGAGGAAGATTTGCATGTAAGTGCGGTTTCTCTAAAGCAAAAAAAGTTACCTTTGACTTGTAATATAGTGCGAGAATAATATTATTCCAAATTTATTATGAATAATAGAATTTCATAAGAAACTTTATTTAAGAAAGAACATTAATTTTTTTATACTGCCTTTATAAAATATTAAGCAGAGAACTGCAAATTTTGTAAAAACTAAACGTTATAGAGATAGGACAAAAATAGTGGCTAAGGAAATAGATAGCACATGGCTAAATTGAATCTTCAAACCTTCATGCTTGATAGTGCAAACAACCGTCACAGATGCAGTCCATGTTGCCTAGACTAATTAGAGTAATCATGTTGAGACATTTGATTTTCGCGATACCTCGTGCGCTGTTCAATGTTACGAGGCAAAATTTTTTAGTTGCCGCGTTTCGCGAGATTGTTTATAAAACTTATTGAGGCTATTGACATTATTCAAATGCGGTTACCGGTTAAACCGCGTCAATTTTTTTCAACCCTCAGTCAGCTGATGCTAAGGATAAGTATTATTATTTAAATATGAATAAGCGGTAGTAGTTGCATTAAAAAAAAATTTTATAACACAAGAAAATAAGACGTGATATTATAGATACTCATGTTTGTATGCTTTAAAAAATTTCATTTAAATGTTGTTATTTTAGGAAGCAGTTTGTAAGTACAAAACATTGTTATATATTTTCTGATATTAAGAATAACTTTAAAAGTGAACTATATTATAAAAATTACATGAGATTTATTAAAGAGGATCATTTTTGGAAATGTTTTGAAATTTTTAATATTTTTGTAAGTAAAATTATTGAAAAGTTTTGCAAAATTTATACTGTAAAATCAGCTTTTATAAAGCATTTAAAAAATCAGTAAATTTATTATTACACTAACATAAACATTTCTTGTTGTGTCAAACAAATATCAAAATTTATAAGATGAAAGTGAATAAGAGGAAAAAACTGTAGTGGCGATGTCAATGTTCTTTTAATTATGCCAAATTCCTTTTCTTTATAGTATTTTAAAAATATTCGTACGGAATTAGCCCAGATAGCCATATATATTGCTTCCGTTTATGTTTTGTAAAACTATATTATTCTTTACCAGAAAGTTTATTTTCTTTTAAACGCCAACGAAAAGACGAACGTCTCTAAAGGCTTACTGAAATCATTGATAAGTAATAGCTATGCCCATAAATGTTGTAACTCATTTCTCTATGGTATTTGATTATTCAGAAAAGATAAATATTTACATATGGTGTAGATCTTTTTCGTATATTCAATTTCTATCACGCGACACAAGATTTGTTAATTTGTCTAATGCAATACAAATAGTCCAAGTAATCAGATCATTTTTCAAAGAATTTACGATACGTCATGATGAACATAGAAATGCCTTCATTATATGAATATAAACAAAAAAAAACACTTCAGGAGCAAGGAAAAAGCTTTAAATTAGTGTGAATTTTACACTTGAAATTCCATACTGACGCGGAATCAGCATTATCCTCAGACAAACGTATAAAATAGTAAAAAAAGTGAAAAGAATATATTTCTTTAAATACGATAGATTCAGCTGCCGACAGAGATATATCGCAAGTCGCAGATGGAAGCACAGTAAGCGTAGGAGAGCGGGGAGCCAAAAATATTGATCAAAATAGAGCCGCGATCCTCACATACTATCCCTATCTCGCACGGAAGCCGGCGGGGGCGTCGACTGCTCAGGTCCGACGAGTGGCGCGTGCGACGAGCAGCCGCTGATCGTTGCGCATCGTGATCCACTGGACTTTTTTTTCTGAATTTCTTTTTCTTTTCACACGCGAAAAAGGCGACGAAGCCCCGTGGCGACGCGCGCGAGCGTCGAGCGCAGACTGAAAGCAAGCAGCAGCAGCGGCTCGCGGCCTGCGGGGGTATAACACGCGAGGCACCATTGCGCGGGGCCCGCTGCACGCGCGCGCGACTGCTATATAGTCGTCGTCGTGTATACCGGCTGCATATGGCCGAGACCACGACCTGAGCGGGGTCAATGGATTTTCCGGCTATTCTTGTGATCAACGCTGCCGCAGACCTTTGCTTTTTCTAGTTTCTTTGCTTTCTTTTTCCCAAAACATTTGCGCATTATACGCAGGTAGCTATATACTTTTTAAACGTATATATATTATATAGATATTTTAGAAAGCGAAACGTTTGATTGATTATATATTAGTTACTAACACATAATTTACAAATATATTATATATCACTTGTTGAGAAAACTTTAGTCAAAATTTGTCTTGTGTTATCCAAAAATAAAAGTTATCATAAGCGAATAATTAAGTATTGAAAGCATATATTTGTATAACGTATATAAGCCTGCGGTCATGCAACACGTTGACATATTCATTAAGATGTACTTACGATTGAATTAATTGCTTCAATCTATGTGTCAAAAGATAGATAAGATCTCATACGTCAATAATTATCTCATAGAAAATTGGTTCCTTACAAACGTGAAGCAATTTTTGAAATATATTTTTTATGATTTTTGACTCGACCTCTCTCATATACTTCTTAATTTACATACATCCATACACAAGTACACATACACACGTGCGCGCACGCAAACAACTCCGAAACACTTTGTCGCCCTTCAAATTCAATACATAAAAATACCGGGACAATGATTCATGTCTTGGCAATTTGTCGCGGGGAAATCGAAAACAAAAAAATGAAAAATAAACAAGAGCGTGAATCACGTGGTGGAGAAGATTACGGACGCGGAATACTAGAGGGACTCGTAAAAGAGCCACGCGCGCATTCCCTCGAAACCCGAAAGAACCATAGCAGAGCAGTACTAGCACGATGTAAGGGAATTTTGACAGTCCGCGAGCGAACGCGCGGACAGGCGGACTCGTTTTGAGCGAAATGTAAACGAGGATAGCGCGATTGGCATCTAAGGTGGAGTCACCCACTGAAATCGGATCAAGGTCTCGAAAATATATAATACGTGTGCATGATGATCTCTCTCGATCTTTCTCTTCCTTCATCTGTGTGGGGCCTCCCACTCCCGCTCCCGCGAAAACCACTTTCGATCGGTTCGCCATATACAACTGCGCAAAGACAAGCAGAGCCCAAGTTTATCCAAGGAAAGCATTTAGGGTATAGATTTTGTTTGTAATGAGAAATTACGGTACACAATAATTTAATTTACGTCGAACTAAAAACCATTATATGTTATATTGAAGTATATGCGTTCAATTTTGGTCATAATAAAGAAATATAAAAGAATGTTTTGTTATAAATTTAATTCGAACTTTTACAAATCATCACAATTTTTGTTTGTAATGAATAAAAAAAAAGGTTAAAATAATTATATGTAGTAAAATGAGTTATTTATATATATTTACTAGGAGAGGGCGAGGGATCCGGATTCTGGATTCGGTTGAATCTTTGGGATAGGTTTTTGGACGTATAGAAATATGAAGAGAGCTGCCATATTAGATGCTAACTCTAAAAAAAGCTGACTTTCTAGAACAAAGCCTCTTCTTAAAATGGTAATCATTTAACTCTGGGGAGTCTTAAATCATTTCAAAAATAGAAAATAAAACTAGACAAAATGAGCTTTCATTTGCTTTTTTAAAAATTAAAACATGATGATTCTTTCCAAAGTCATAAAAGGTTAAAATTGAGCATTGAAAGGGCACCAAAATATGTAGGCAGTCGAATAGTAAATTTTAGGGATTAAACAGTGTATTTTTTATACTCAATTTTAAATTTTGATAACTTTGAAAGGAATCAACATTTAATTCTTAAAAAAGCAAATAAAAGCTCATTTTGTGTCTAGTTTTATTTTCTATTTTTGAAATGATATTTAAAATTCACCAAAGTTAAATGGTTACTGTTTTAAGAAGAGGCTTTTATCAAAACTGTTTACAAAATAAAGCTAAAAATGTCCAGACCTTCCGTATTTTGAGCATTAGGGTCTAATATTTCCTCATAGTTCTACATCCAAAAGCCTGTCCTAAAGATTCATCCGAATCCGTGATCCAGACCCATTACCCTCCCCTAATTAATAATAATAAAAATTAAAAATTAAACAAAATATAATGGAATAATGTCGTAAAATTTTGACAAAATAAAGTACACCATAAGTACACCACAGAGAAAACGGTAAGATTGATGTTAACATATATTATAACTGCACAGAGAAAAGAAAATCTTTACATTAAAAGTATGGTTTTCTAACTAATAAATCCTGACATTTCTTAAATAGTTAACAATATTTCTTAACAGTTAAC